>JANXJC010000026.1:391746-412825 GCA_027564655.1 Leptodon cayanensis
AGTATGTGTTTGGTGATGTAGGGTTAGCACGTTACACAGTTTACTGACATAGTTTCATGCCAATTCTTGTTGTGAGCAAAGAAAAATTGAGTTTTGTGAGTTAAAGGATCCCTGGTGTCTTTTCACCTTAATCCTCACCTGGGATTCGGCAAACCTGAGTCATTGTCCTGAGAAATTGGGACATGACACTGAAGGAAACTGAAGAGAGGAGAAAGGGAAGGATTATGCTCAAATTTTGGTAGAAAATTCCCGTTTTGGGTTTCTGCTTTCTGTCTTTTGGAAGATTGTTCTGGAAAGTATGGAAATAAAGTGAAAAAAAACACTTATGCATGAATGAGAAGGTGAAATATTCACTTGGGCGTGCAGCAGGTGCAAGAGGATACAGGTGGAGTCACATCCAGTTCCACTGACAGGTCCCTGATCCAAGGTTGTCTTTAAACTAGCACAGACTCATATGGTTACAGGGTGCTACAGCTCCATGAAGTTCAGGAAAATGCTTTTTCACCAGGAAAGTAGAAAATGCAAGAGCCAAAGTACGAGCAGTTAGTTCACCACAGATTCTCCAAAAGGAATAACTCCTGTGCTTGCCAGGCTATTCTGGAAAATTACACATACAAATACACACCAAATTTTGGCTTCAAATTAGGAAAAAAAAAAAAAAGGAGGGGGCCTAATATTAAGGCTGCAATAAAAAAAAAATAAATTGAGTTTTCCTAATGGCTCACAAAGGGTAAATCTGTGCTATGTTTAGAGGACATGACCAAAGAAAGGCCATTTAGTCATTTGGAGAAGTATTTGGAGTTTCAGAGCTCTGTCTTCATTACATCCCTGCTCTTGTTCTGCTTAGTGGTCTGCTCATCAATTTCTTTTTAAAGAAAGATAAGTAACAGCATAAACCCAGTAATTTCTTCTGGGGAGAAAAGTGTATCTTTACCTCAACAGCTTCAGGAGTTCTTGGGCACAAATGAGAAATATATTATTTTTGAAAGCAGAATTCCTTTTATCCATTGTGGGTTTGTTAGCACTTCTGACAAATTGTTCTGGTTTGTTGGGAATTTACATCTCCACCAAGACTGATAGGAAATCATGTCCAAATTGCCACTGTGTTCAGCAGCACACAATGGCAACCATTGCGACTATGAAAAGTGTCATTATATCAGTTCTCTTATTAATATTAGTATTAGAGGCTTGGATGTGCAGGAGATCAACTATTCAGTGGGAAAATGATAAGATACATGGAGGGAAAATCATCATAGATTGTGACAGAATAAGCAATCCATACAATTACGCTACAAACCAATTTTAGTCTGAAAGACAAGAAAAGAACTGGTACTCTTGGGTACTCTTGGGTGAACTTAGCTCCCAAAGATTATCGAGATAGACCTGGGCTTTTCATTTTAAAGTAATCTTAATTTGATTGGATTTTTCTTCTGACTTTGACATTTCATTTATTTGGTTGTCATGGAGCACCCATTCATTCAATAAGCTTTAACACTTTTATAATTGCATAGACCTAAGTACATAAGTAAAGATATTATTGCACAGTAGACAGTATGTCAAAGAAAGTTGGCTTGTGTGACCACTCTGTCACACTCATATTCATCTACCTTTGTTTTCTAGAGGGGAAAAAAAAGGAATAGTCCCTTTTATTACACAGCTTCAAAGAAAGGAATAAAACACCGCAGTTTTTTGGAGATACTGTTTTCTACTTCTTTGGCTTTTTTGTGTCTGCTATTGTCATTGCAATGAATATTTGTGTTATCATTATGAGTTCAAAAAGTTTTTCCCCTTCTCTCCTCAAAGGATAAGTTCTCTATTTTCTTTGGTTTTCTGTCCATAAAACAATAAAAGGAAATGGTGACTAATCTTCAGCAGTGGAGGGGATAGTTGTATGGATCCCAATAATTTTACTCAAGAACCTTATTCCCAAAGTGGTGTTACTGGCACAGCTGGGTTTGCATATCTGTTCACTTTACACTTTGCACATAAAGCATATGAGGGTCTTTTGGCCATTCCTGTCAGATGAATAGGGAGATAGCTCAACCATGCCAGCTGAGTCGTCAAACAATTGAGCAACACTATATACAGACTTATTAATTTCTCACATTACTCCTCTTAGACTCGTGTAAGCCGTAAGCAGGAGTCATTGTCTCACAGGTAAACCAGAAAGATACTTCTCAGGTAGAGGAAAGGGATGGAGTATGATACCTGACATAGAAATATTTTGTACTATTAGCTGATGAACTTTTATGTTGAATAAATATGAAATTAAAATACAATTCACAAAATATCTGTGAAAAGCAATAAGTGGACTTTCTGCCTAAATATTCAGATTTAAATAGTGTAAAATCTGGGATCAATTCACTTTAGTTCTCCTGGCTCTCAGCTACAGGGAATAGAACTGAGCTTTATTACAGTTAAAACACTAATTTCCTAGATGAAACCAAGGATTGCCTTCCATATTTTGGTTTTCTTTCAGATACTTTTTAGTCTAGTGAAATACGCTGGTTAAAAATCAACCTGTAATGTTTTAAAATCTCTCTATGAAGTGTGTAAATTAGGGTCATAAGGGAAAATATGTTTGAGGTCAGTTTTTACTTTGTTAATTGGACTAAATCAGGTTACAAAGCAACTCTTAACATAGCATTCAAACATTATAAGGAATTGCCATAAGCTTTATAGTAATGACTGTACCTCAAAACCTCAATGCAGCATGTACTTAGGGTTTGAACTGTCTGAGATTTGACTGTCGTTAACTAGAAATTATATTCCTGGGGAAATAAACTGTATTTGTATGAAATGAACTACATATTCATTACAGTAAGGTAGACTCTGCTGAAAATCTGCTATATTATGTCAGTTGTGGAAAACTAGCAAAGCAAGTTAATTATGATTCTGAATTTTAGACTAGGTGCCAAAAAGAGCTCCATGAAAAGGGCTTATACCTAACAAATAATTAATCTAAACGTTTAAGGTAATTTGCAAGTTCAGGCAATCTGAAGGAACATATCAGTTAGTTTCTTCACACCTAGCTAGTATGTAAGTATGTGTGGTTTTGTGTGCATACATTTATTATGTTACATGTCTTCGCTCTCTATTAGTCTTCACTAGTATTTGGTTTAGTATCTGAAAATACCTCATTTCCACAAATAAACATTTCAACTGAGAGCACTACTCTGTTATCCATATAATAACTGTATTAAGTCATTTGCTTGTGAGCTAATATTTATTTCATGATTAGGAGTATGAATGTTATTAAGCCACATAATTTCTGGGAACATTCACCCTTGTATGGCAGGGTCTGAAAGGAAGAGATTAATTGAACCTTCAAAAATGGGCAATTATGAGACATAATTTCTTGATGCCTCATTAAGGAAGTTACTCAGATAGCACAAATGATAGCTTTTACAAAAACTCAGACAAAGTGCCAAAAACATTGTGTCCACTAGGGATACGTGTACTGCATGTGTCTCCTTGACACCGTAATTTCAGCTCTGTTGCCTTTGTTGCCTGATGACTGAAGGCAAAAAATGGCCATTTAAATGGTGTAATAGTTGAAAAAATATTCAAAATCTTTTTGAATTACAAATACCTTTTATATTTTTTTTCAATTATAGTTGCAAAATACAGATTTACAAATAAATAGCTAAGGAAATGGGTTCTCCAAATTTCTAGGGAGTTGTATAGACTGGTTTTCTTCCTATAATTTGTCATCATAGCTATTCTACAGAACTGATGTTCCTTGATGATTCCAGCAGACAATTTTTAGACTATTTTAAGTAAACTTTTTAAAGAATATTGCTTATGCGGTCAAATTTAGTCAGAACAGCATAATGTTGAAAATTTTATTGTAAAAAATCAGACTTCTGAAGAAGTCCAAGTAAATAATACCAATTTACCTACTGTCAGGAACATGCTGAAATGTCAAAGTTCTTCTGTCCTTCTATTATCTTCTCACTATGGCATCAATGTGGCAGAAGCTGTTTATGTTACTTAGGTTTCTAGGGTGCCATTAAGAGCAGAAAGCTACATAGAGATTTATGTTTGTATAAATAACTGCTCAATTTCATATACTAACATGTGAATATAAGTACAGTTATATACATATGCAAATATTTACAGAAATAAAGCAGAAGCAGGTTAAATCATCCAAGCATTATTTTTCGTAGAATCAAGAGTGAAAAGAGACAAAAGAAAAGGAAAGAGTTATTGTCTCTGAACTTAGTTTCTTTGGGATCATAATTTCACTGCTGTTCATACAGTTTTGATATCCTTTGAGCTGTAACAGAGGTCTGATTTTGTGCACCCATCAAGAACACTGACTTGACTCTCAGCGTACAAAAATTCTTATGGTCATTTGGAAGGTATCTGATGTTTCTAGGCATTTTCAAATTATTCTGTTTCTCCAAAAGCAGCTCTTTACTTAGTCTACTAGATTCATCTTTCCTATATTTTTCTGGACAAAGAATTGATATTTACTTTGATGTTATCAAGGTAAAAGTCTTAAAGCAATTATTGTGAAAGGCTAAATTATATTTCCTTTTTCAGCTGGTTTCTTTGAGACTGGTACTTTTGATATCTCTTTCCATTAAGAACACTGTTAATTCCAACATATTTTCTAACTTCTGTGAAGGCCATAATTGTTCTGTCTTTACATGCCTGCTTTTCTAGACCAACCAAAAATAAATTTCTCCATGCCAATTGAAATCCTGTCTGCTGGCAGAGCATTTCTTAATGTTCAGAAAGGCAGGCAGGAGCAAGCCAGCATGACCTAAAAATTTCAGAAGTCATCAGGACAGTAAGAGTGCACCTGTGCCGGGCAACTAAATGGGGCCAGAGTTCTGGCTCACACACCATCCCCGGGCTTTCGCAGGGTTTCGTTACCAGCATACTCCCTGCTGCAGTTGTTCAGTGAATGAGCCTTCTCCCAGGCCAGTCCCAGGCTTCAGTTCCACGTGTCCCCCCGCTTCCAGAGACAGCATGGACCACAGATTCTTCTTGATAGGCAGGGTAGTTGTGGCCATCATGTTTTGAGGGGATAAGAGATTTTAGCCATAAGGACCTGAGCCATGCCAGGCCACTTTTCTTGAGGGCAGAGAACGGGCACTAATCCAAGAGAGATGTTTATTTAGTATGTGCGTGCAGCCTAGCTTTCCAGAAGACCACGTCAATAGGAAGGTGGATCTCAAGATTAGCAGAAATACTTCTGATAAAAGCAGCCTTCCAAAATAAAATCCCATATGCTCGCAAGAAAGCTGGGGCCAATTCATTGCCAAGCAAGCATTGTGGGTCATGGTTACATATAGTTCATATACACAATCCATGGGAAGTGTGGAACAAGTCTCTTGCAGGGCTAAGCCCTGCTTCCTGCACTGAATCATGTGGACATATAGTAATGTTTTCAGAGGCCATATTGGTTTAACTTGCTGCATAAACCCATGCCAAGGTTATCTGCTTTCTACTTATGGTTTCTTTTCTGAATGGTCAGTATTTTTCTAGACCTTTTCTTTATCTAATGTTTTGTCTGATTTCTCTTTCCAAACTGTATTTAGATTAACTTGTAGGAGTATTTTGTCTCTCAATGATTTCAGCTTCCTACCAAGAGTTCCTCAAAGGTGGCGAAGGTGACATGTTGCTTCTGAGACAAACTATTATATGTGAACGTATATGTGGTATATACAATAACAATCATATATATAACACATATAATGCATGAATTGAGGATCAATTACATGAGCCATCAGTAATTATAAATTTTGCAGTCTTCCCCAGTAAATTGCATTAAGGAAAAATAACTTCTACCTGCATGCTCGGTTTCTTTGCTCACTGTTCTTTCTCATGATGCTGTCAAATGACAGCCATACTGTGCACGTAATTGCTGGAAAATAGAGCTCATTTGGAACACTGTTGGGTATCATTATTTGAATTGGGGACTTCACATTCTTCTCACTTTTAGAAGTTTAAATATTAATAATTTCTTTTCAGTTGGGTTATTTCTGTTTTGCATCAGTGATACCGGAAACCAAACCGGTCCCATAGTCTTTCAGCGGATGACACACATGACTCTCTTTGTACCAGCAAATTACACGCGTCTCCCAGACACTGCGGCCAGTTGGCAGAGCTCCTTTGGTGGGTTTTCCTAGTCTCCAAGCCAGAGTGACCACATGCAAAAGACCCTCTGGGAAAGGGCCCTGTAGCACTTCGGTATCATGCCTGGGAATTATTAGGGAGAGTGGTAGTTGGTACGTGCCAAAACCACACCAGGGAACATTACACCCACTTGGCAGTGTAGCTGAACATGTACCAGTGTCTGGGAACATTCCCGGCCACTGTTTAATATATTAATATAGACAAAGCCATTATGGCCTGTGGTTCTAATGGAAAATAAGAAATGCGAGCGATGGTTCTGCTGAAAAATGTCCAACAGTATTAAAAATTTTGTCTGTATTGTCTCCTCTTCCACTTCATAAAAGTTAACTATTCAGGACATTGGGCTGTACTAGGCTTACTAGCATCTTTCTGCATTTCCTACCTCCTAATGAGAAAATAAAAGTCTGTCTTATAGACATTCTTATAAAATGTCTGCAAAACCCTTAATAGAAAATCCACATATCAGCTGCTGTCACTTTCCTGACTTGAAGAGCAGTAAGAATAGTTTTCTTGTACACACTGGCTGCATTCAAAATAGTTTTTGAGACATTTCCTAATACGTTTGTGTTCAGATGTCATCAGCCTTTTAAGGACTTAGCTATGTCTTTTTGTTAGGTCAGCATTGAATTTACTGTTGTTGCTGTGTATCTTGGTTACTTTACATTCTCTTCCCTTGATGCTGATCTCTCAAAATGCATACTAGCTTTATAAAATACTTCCCAGGTTTCTTCTTGTATTGTGGCTATTTTTATTCACTTTCTTATGCTTTTCCAATTCTATTTAATATTGAAAATCCTCTAGATGTCATGAAATATAAAATAGAGAAGTTTTGTTATTGTATCTTTTTCAAAAGCCCTTGAGAAGCTTGGTCAGGATTTCACAGCTCTAACAAACCTTGCCGTGTGTGACCATTAAAAAATTCCCTCTTGTGCTCTCTCACCTTGAATGGCAGCAGTCACAAGCGGGTATCGTTATGCTAGCATTTTGAAAATCCTACTAAATAAACTCTACTGTGTGATGACATAAAAGCACCACAAAGACTTATGGCAGAGCAGCCACAAGTTCCTTACTCATTTACCGCAGCTATTTATTTCACTCTCTGGGTACAGCTTGTAGTCTGCTTATCTAGTAAAACCATAGCAACTACAGAACTGAGTCATAGAGTGGCCAGAAATATGAACAGGGTCGCTAACGTCTGATAACATGGGACCCCTGAGAAATCACTGTAGAATATCACGTTGCCAAAGAGCAGGAGAAAACACAGAAATTCCCTGAGTTTTTATGAAGGGCGTGTATGTAATGCACATCGTCATTCCTTGCATGTCATACTGAGAGCTGTCTCCCGCCGTGCTATGGGGGTCTAGGTTCTTCTTCATATAACAGTGAAGCGCTCATGAACAAGACTAAAATCTGGATGGATGAAGACTCTGGAAACTACATTCACACAGAATATATTAGCTTCTTATTACTTATTTCCAGTGAAGTCATCTTTAACTAGAAGAGCTATGGGATAAGAGAGAGAAGCAGTGCATAGATGTCTTATGAATCACACAATAATAACAGAATTCACTTGATTTCTTTTTAAGTCTCGAAATGACTGATTGCACTTCGGTTTGTTTTTTCAAATATAACTCTGTGAGCTGATATATAGACACTACTTAACATGAAACAATTTCTTAGGAAAAAAGAAAAGGCTTTATTATTCCTTTTTTGAAGGGACTTAAGTTATTCCTTTTTAAAGGAATAATTTTAAAGGAATTATTTTAAACTTCTGTAAATAATATATATAAAGTATAAATTAATTATTAAATTATAACATTGAAATTATTAAATTATAAATTAATTTTTGAAGCTATAGTTCCTTTAAAGGAATGTCATTTTTAGGGAAGACAAAACAGACACTGTCCTCCACAAATAAGGAGAAAGATTTCCTCTATATATGTTATAAATAAGCTAAAGGATGGCCAATTCCCAGTACTTACAAAGTGACATGTAGAAAAAATATTCTACCTCTGTAATAAGCTTACTTGAATGTATGCAGAAATGGTGGGCAACTTACAATTAGAGGATGAAATTACCCAGGTTTAGGAGAAGGTGTGACATATTACTGGGTTTGAGTTATGCATTTTGGAGCTAGTTGCCAATGTGTTGAATTCAACGGAAATACTTGGCTTAATTAATGTGGGCAAAATCTTTTTTATAAATTGTCTTTACGCAGTCATCCTAGTGACCCAGTACTATACATCACACAGACTGAAATTGTCAACTGCAACCACATTCCTATTGGTTTTCTCCCAAAACCTGAAAACATCCCATTTTTAAAAATGTGTTAATTTTCGGGATCAATACTTTGGTTTCTCTGTGCCTCATTTAGATTAAATAGTTATGAATTCATCTTTACCATTGTGTAACACTCTTCAGCTCAGAATTTAAGACTGTGGCGGGACTCATTTTTTGGTGAAGCCTGTGCAGGTCTGAGGCCCTCATCTCCTGACTGTCCAAACTGTCACTTCTTCAAAGTAACTTCTGGTTCCCTCTTGAGGCTCATTTCTGGTCTTCCTTCACAAAGAAACCAGAGAAGGGGGGAAATAGTGCAGAGCTGAGTCCTACACCTAGAGGGATGCTAAACACATGCGGGGTGAGCATCTATCCCAGACAGGAGAAGCTGGAGTACCTCTCAGCAATGCACTTCAAGGACAGCTGAAATGAGGCTTATGCATTCAATATTTTTTAACTGATGAGAACTTGTGCGCCTTCAGCTTTGTCAAGTACCTTTTACTAAACTCTCCTTCTCCAAATAAGAGGTGTAGTCATGGATTGCTCTTTTAAATCTAATGTGCAACCTCTACTTTGAATTGAAAAAGCAGATAAATTTCTATGAATAGAAGTCAGTAAGTAAAACCTAGATCTTAAAGTGATCCAGGTTTTTTTCTTTCTTTCTTTACTGAACTGTATTATCTTTCTAGTTAGTGGAGTGCTAGAAAACCCAAACATTTGGACACATCTCTGGGATCAAAGCAGGACAAAAGTATGTACATCCAAAATTGGGACTTTAAGGCTGGCAGAACACATTTTATGAAATTCCTCAAAGCTAAATTCTACTCCTGTACATGTCAAGGTCTGCAGGCCAGGTAGTTTTCTGTCCTTCCTGCTTGAAAAGATTGCGTGAGGTCTCCGAACACCCTCAGCCTCTGCACAAGCACAGCACGGCCACTGTTTGCCTCTCAAACACAAAATCAAGAGTTTGGAGAGGAGAGGTGTGGTGGCTGGTTTGCTCTGCCATCGGTTCAGCAGTGTGGTGGCTGGATCACTGACTCGAGGCGGCATCCACTTTACCCTGCCTGAGGGGATCCAGAGCCATCTCTCCCAGGCAGACAGCTCAGCTGGCGGTCTTGCCCTTAGCAAGCTGAGAGTCATTCTCTTTGTCTGTCGTGTTCATAACTCAGCATTGCATCTTACATGCGCAGTAACTAGTTGTGGTCGATGAAACCTTCTAAAAATTTTAACTTTAAATAAAGGAAATCTCAGTGAGTTATTTTTGTTCTAACACTCATAACTTATGGAATAAGAAGAGATAATGTTAGGGTGTTTTAATGCCTATTAAACTGTTATGATCATCTAATCAGTCTGGCTTCCTTCTGCATTTTAAGGAAAAGAACCCCAAACAAATAAAAAAAAAACACTTAGTAATTTCTGCATGAATAAAGGCTTTCAGGACAGAAGCCTAACTTCAGAGGCTACAAGGCAGCCACTTGTAAAGCTCTCTCTCTCCTTAACATCGAGAAAACTTCAGCTCCATAATCTTTGCATACGTGATTGCATATCTTGAAAAAAAACCCAACCAACTAAAAAAGACAGGCTAAAGTATCATGGTACATTGGTGTTACAACGTGCAAACTGATTGTGGCACATTATTTCTTGCTGACAGGAACACCTGCACATGCAAAAAGTTTTCTCAGTACAGAATGTCAACAGGACATCTCAGACACCTGATCTACATGGAGGCACTTCTGTTTCCTCGTTAGTAGATCTGCCTTCTCTTCTGTAATTAAACCCTTTCTCCTTGGGAGGTACCAGGCTGAGTAGAAATGGAAATGCATACTGTATAATAAAGTGTATAAACGATAATGTAGTGAAGTGATACAAAGCTACCAAGCTGTTACCCTGGCAAGTTTTGTTTGTTGCTCATGTTTACACTAGTTTTTACTTTTGTCTCACAGTTGTTGGGAGCTATTTTTATTTTTGTCACTGTTTCACATAAAATCCAGCTCCCTAGTCAGAATGTGAAGAATCTACCTTTTGACAGACTTTTCTTTCTCTATATAATGAAATTATTCATTATTCCATAATTGTGCCCTATTCCTCACAAGTGTGCCACTGCAGCACCCACAGTCTGTATTTTCTGCATTTTCTTCAGAGTAGTAAAAATGGAAGACTCCTGTGTCCCACGGAGTGTGTACCTTCCAGGCAAAGGGAACGTATCTATTTGCAATCTTGAAATGCAAGAGCTGTACTGATGTTAAACGGTTTATCCTGCAAATTCAGTATTTGGAATAAACTCTGAAACATGGAGATTTTCCAAAATTAAGGTAATCGATCAAAGCTAATATTAAATTGATAAAGTATAATAAGCTTAATATGTTTTTCTCTATATATTCAAAATATTATAACAAAAATGTTTTGGAAAATTTATAAGCTTAGTTTATGCATGGAGAGGACAATATGACATTCATTTATAATCAGTAATTCAGAACTTCATCAGACTGTCTTTTTGTTTCACGACGGGGCTGAAGGTGATTAAAGAAAAGGAAATGTCATTCATTGGCGTCTCCTCTGGTACGAGTCTGCCAAAACCACAGATACAAGCCCTTGAATTTGTTTACTTTTGAACAACGCAGAAAAGATTAAGTTCATAGGAAACAAGAAGCCATTAATCACATATTTTGACTTATGTCTGTGGCAAAATCCAATGTTTTAACAGAAAAACCCCTGCAGTCACAGTATTATAGAGTGGATTTTGCACCATCCGTGACTGGGTAAATTAAAAATATAACTTGGAGAGATTGGCTCTAAAACCCAGAAAGTTTTTGCTCATTTTTACATGCAAGTTTCAGCTAAGGATTCATATTCAAATTTTATTCCTCATGAATGTCCTCACAGGATGTTTTTCATTAGAATTTTCAATATTTTGATTTCTTCCTTACACTGTCACTAAAATTGCTCTTGTCGTGATGATTTTGAAGGCCTTTACCTTGTGTTCAGCAATGTGTGTGAGCTATTGCTTCTTTCGGATCTGCATTGCAGTTGGGCAGCTATTGCTGAAGAGAAGTGATTTGTGCAAATAGACGCATTGACTGCAGCGCAGTGCAGGTCCTTGCATTTATAACATCTATTAAGTAAATATTTGTAAGTCAGGATGGTATAAACAGCCCCTCCAGTCACTGGCATCTACTGAAGCATTAGAAGGACAAACTAAGATGGCTAAAGCCTTAACTCTGAACCTGTTTCTACACAGTGGTAAGCAAAGGAGGAGCAGGGATTGTTCCGTGCCGCTGAAGCCGAGCAGGATGGATTAGCTTCCCTCAGTAAAGCTGACGGCTGTCACCCCCACAGCCTTTGAAGGTAGGTTTGGGAGGCCGTGTGAGATGGAGGGAGTGAAAATAAGCACCACCTCAGGGAAACTGCTCATTCGAGCTTCTAAACTTGGGAGCGAATGAACCATCCTCCGAACTGTACCAAAGCAAAGCTAGTCACTGTGGTCCAAAATAAATCCAGAGGAGCAAGCTAAGAATTAAAGAGTGCAGATGATCGGGGATCAGGTGTTTGAGTCTTCCCCTGCTTCTTTTTGATTCACAGAGGAGGTGTGCCTTAGGAAGCAGCAAAGCCGTCTGCCTCAAATTGCTGTGCTATTGATACTTCTTTAAGAAAGCAGAAAAATTATAAAGGATGCAGAAGCCCTGCAAAACAAAAGCAACAAAAAAAAGAGAAATGTCTTGTTATGAGAGTTCTCACCATGATTTGGGAAACTGAGTCACATCATTTAGGAAAAGAAAGAAAGGCAGATCTGCCCAGTGCTGTGCAAGTATGGTGTGTTCACTAAACCCTAAAGCTGGGTGAAATGATATTAGAATTAAGGAGCTTCCTGAAGACAAGGATGTAAAAGCAAACAAACAAACAAACAAAACTTACTATATCGACAGTATTGACTGCAAAGTGGTTAAATCTGTAGGAGGGGAAGACCCTTGGTTTTATTCCCTACAGCAGCATTTCATAACATTTCCAATGACAATGTTGATGAAGATTGATGATTATCAAAAGATTTATGAAGAGCTTTACTTTTTATTCAGTCCACTACTCAAAATACATTCATCTACAAAAGTACCAACTTACAGGGTTTTTTTGGCATTTATTTCTAACTTTTAATGATGAAAACAGGCTCCTCTGCTAACTTGGCAACATTTTGCTGATTCAAGAGATTGTTGCATTACTGTGCATCATGTCTTCCTAAACAAAAAAAAGTCACAATGCCTAACGTTTTTTTTTATGTTGATACAAAAAAGTTGTATAAATCAGTTCAAATGCTCTAAATAAATAAATATTTTAAACAGACATTAAATATTAAAAATGCTACAGTAATTGTTTGTCTACATATGGTAGACCCGAATGTTATGCCATCATCTAAGAATACTGAAGTGTAAGAGTCTTAGAAACCCTGCTTTTGACCTTTTCAGTGAGGTGAATAACATATTGGTTTTTAAACTTTCTGATGTGAATGCAGTCTGGCTTAATAGGGTGCAATGGGAAAAACAAGCCTGGATAAGCAGGCTTATATAGGCTTATCTGTATAGATAAGCAACCACACAGCAAGCTTCATGGAGGCAATTGCAGGGCAGTGGCATATTTCCAAGCCACAGGACTCAGCTCTTCTGCTGGCTGGGAACAAGGCGATCAGAAAGATGCTCCCCAGCTGAAAAGCTCTTCCCAGAGGAGGAGCCAGCCAGCGACAGGCCCCTGTGCGAGGAAAGGGAAGCCGACAAAGGTGAGCCTCCCCACCAACTAAAGCTACTCGTGGACTTTCTTGATGATTTTAAAATGTACTTTTTTGCTGAAGTATTCGTTGCTCAGTAAGCAGTGCCTTCTCTAAATACATAGCTCATTTGTGATGGTGGACCATTATCACAAGAGAGGAGAAAGAGCTCTGATTTAGCAATGTTTTGGGGAGTCCTACCTCTCCCACAAGAGAAAGTTTGGCTTGTGGTGACCTTCAGGGGTGGTCCATCTGTAAAAAAACTGTGTAGGTGGTTCCAGGTTATGTGCAGGGTGTGAAGGGAGTGGCCCAGAGCAGGCAGTGTTAGGAAATTCCACTTTGACCAGAGGTACTATCTCCCTTTTAACAAAAATAAAGTAATAAATAGGAATTGATGTATCTAAGCAAATAATAACTTAGCCCTGATTCCCAACAACACCAAAAATACTTTTTTCAAATAGAACAGCTGGAATGAAATACCAAAAACTTCTCAAGGGCTTCAAGAACTCTAAGGATGAAAAGCACAAAATCAATAGATAAAATGCATTCTTTGTGCCTTACTTGTTTTAAGTAGGGTGAGAACCAGCCTACATCAAAACATAAGAGCACGTGTTGCAGAAATCCAAGAAATTGCCATCTGAAATGGGATGTGTTTGATTTTTTTTCTTAAATTATTCTTTAAAATAATTGGTAAAGCTATCTTTCAACAGAAACTGTCCCCTAAAAACCATTTTCCGAAGTATTTTTTGTCCAATGGAACTAGGAGAGTGAGCCCCAAACAGGATACAGCAATTTTTCTTTTATCTAATGAGTGCACTTATTTTTTTTTTTTCTGATCACAAACACACATTAATTCAGGATGAACCTAGCAAAATACAAATGTTAATCTTTCATTCTGAACTGCAGAAGCTGGTAAGAACAATTCCACAGAGGAATATTAGTGATACCTATTAATATGTTATGTGGAAAATATACAGGTTTGATCATTTTATACAAACATATTAATCATATTGGAATATGCATGTACCATCTGGCAAAACATAGAAAGTCTGAGAGAACAGGCTGTGATATTGTTACCGCTATAACTCCATACATGTAGAAACAAAGACTACTTACACTTACATAAATTAATGCATTTCATTACACAAATGACTGAACTATATGGCTGAGTGATTTTTCTGCGTAGAGGTGTCCTCAGTGAACATTGTATGTTTTGGGGACATATCACTGACTGATTGCTTGCTGATTCATTTGCAGTGTTAATTACACGAACAAGATAGCTCTTTCCATGATGGATAGGAGGCTGTGGACATGAAGCTCTTTTCCAGTATGGAACACCCTTTCCCCACAGAACTGATTTTTCCTTCAGCAGTGCATTCACTAAACCGGCCCTGTCTAATGGGTTTTGGTAATTGAACTAAAAAGGTTTCAAAAAGTAAATGAAAAAAGGGTAAAAATCTAACAGGGCTTTTTGAGCTCTTTGTTGTTGTTTTTTAGATTTTATGGTTTGTCTTGAAATCATAAAAATAACATAGACATAATCACTCAACAAAAAAAACCCCCAAATATAAAATGAAACAAAGTACTCTCAGACTGAAAAAAGCAAACAATTTTTCTCACCAGGATCAGGTTTAAGTTAGTGACAATATAACAAAATAGAGACTCTGTCACCATGATCTAACCACCTTTGAACAGATGTCCAAAGTATTTTAATTGCTGTTCGCTCTGTGTTGTGAAGAAGAGCTAGTCTAGGCAATACCTCCAAGATCCCATTCCAGCCTTATTTTCTCTAATTTCTAGGAACTGAAAACAAGCAAATATTAAACAAAGTTCTGCATGTTCTGGGCCAAACACATTTTATTTTATTATGTTCTCTAGATGTTTCAGATATTGTGTGGTGATGTAAAAAAGTACTGTGACATCTGCACCATCCTACATTTTTCTCGTGAACAAAACAATCTCAGGAGCAGAGCCAGAAATCTTTTTCTCACCCACCTGAGGCTTAACTCAGTTTCTCTCTTTCCTGTCCACTCCTTAGCCAGATGTTCCTGGTACTGATGGGGGAGGGAACGTACTACAGCTGTCAACACCCGGCAGTTGAGGGGAGACATAGAGCACGGTTCACCTTGGCTAAGTACAGACTCTGAGCATCAGGTGTTTTATCCGAGGCCGCAGTCACGGCAACACACGGCTCTTTGATCCTGGGGCTGGATGGGTGGGGGCACTCTCTACAAAAAGTCGCGTGGACTGCATGCTGTATTCTAGTCATGGCCTTGGCATCATTGTTCACTCAAATCAAAAAAAGATCAATCCTTGGCCCTGATGTTTCACGTAAGCAATGACGAAAGGATACATTTTGTGCTGTAAGCAAAACCAATAAGCTGCAGTGTTAAAGCTGGGGTGCAATAAATGACAAGCCGGAGTGGTCAGAGCATCATTGATGAGCATTTTGTAGGCAACTTGGTGAAGGGGAGTTTTAACAAAACATTAGGAGAACAGCTTTGTTCCTTCCAAGTATCACCAGGTGGTAAGCTGACACTTTTAAAATTTTAAATTAAAAAGGACTGTGTTTTACTTCCATCATGCTCTTTCAATGAGCGCTCTCCCATAGTCAGTTCTACAGCTGTGATGCCAGATAAGTCTTGCAGCGTAAATTTGCAAGAGAAAGCCTTTCCTGTGGTCAAATGGAGAGTTCAAACCTCAGTGAAACTAAATGGAGCAAAAGTTTTCTCGTAGTGTCGTCAGGAAGTTCTTAGCTTTCATGGGCTGGATGCCTGCTAGAGCATAAGCTTTGTCTTTTCATGTCAGAATACAGGGTATGCTTTCATGATTTTCCAAAAATCAATGTTTAGAAATGTACATTTTTCATATATTAACTTAGCATTACAAAAGTGCCTACCATATATGTGCCTGCAATGCAACATGTTTACAAGGTAAATCAATGGAATAAGCAGCATGATATTTATTCAAATGTCCTGTATGAAAGGTTCATTCTATAAGAAAGGTGAGTTGGAGAATGGTCCTCTAATATTGGCATAGACATATATAATTGTAAGTAAACTAATTTTGTAAAGCAAGTTGAAATAAATGCACAAGTCACTGCCACTGGTACAAGTGGTTTTTTCAGAATGGTGCAGTTAGTGCTTTAAATCGATTAAATCACCAAATAACATCTTTTTTTCCCCTCGCTTCATCTAGTACCTTTGGCAGCTTTTACAACACCAAGCTTGAGTGTGTCACCTATGCCTGTGTACACGTTCTTGCACGCAGTCACATATATACACATTACACATACATAGTAGATTTGTGCTTAAGGGCTGGAGGAAGGCAGAAGTTCCAATCCCATACATTTTTTCACCTCCCAATGTTACTTTTTTTAATCACCTAAGAGTTCCTGTTGCCTCTTCTAGTGCACATTTACCCAGAGATTCAGTACAGTTTGCTTCAAATACAGGAGCTTTATTTCTCCTGTGAGTACTTAACAGCTATTTGAGAACATTTCTGTCTACTGTTATTATGACATTACCAGCAAACTGATTCCTACAGTCGGTTTATTAACTTTGTGCACTCTCTTTCCTCTTAAAACTGCTCTGGTTTCAGATCTATTCACAGCCAAAAAAGGCTGTTTATCATAGTTTTTCAAATCGACGTCAGGAAATGTTGCTTTCAGTCTTCAAAATGAGAAAAAATTAATAAAAAAAAAAGGCTGGGTTCACTGTATATTTCAGTATAATAATACAGAACAGCTCGAAACTGAAAAAGGAGCCATCTCCTTCCAGAAAATGTTAGAAGGGAAGAATTTTTTTCCTTACTGACTGAGAGTCAGTAAGGAAAGACATTATTTGTTTTTTCAGATCATCTGGGATTGAAAAAGTTCAGCAGGATCTGATTCCGAGTGAATGATCTGATACCACAGACATGACTGATTAAAGAAACAGAATTTACAGAAAATCTTTTTAATGAAAATCAATGGATTGAGACTAATTATACTTTAGACTATTATTTTCAGATGTCCCACATCTGAATGAACTTTTGATTGCCTCTTTTGTCTCTGAATAAAAGTTACAAATACCTTAGTAGGTGGATAATAGATTACCTAGCTCTATTTATCTCAGTAGAAGTTCCTCCATGTTTCCTGAAATAACACCTTATGACTCTTTGGTAAGCTGCAGCAGGTATTTTTTCAGGCCTTTTATTGAATTAGAGGGATCACGAGATTTTTCCTTCTACCCACTAAATAACAGTGGGTATGCAACGCTTAATTAATAGAACAGTTGACCATGTCTACATAATAGTATTATTTGCCTAGCCTGGATCAAAATATAATTATTATTCAACATCCAAAAATGAGAGCAGGTATTAACCATTCAATTATATTGCCTGGGATTTATCAAAATCTCAACTTCCAAAGTAACATCCAGAGTTTGCCAAAATCAATGGTAGATTTCTTCTCATCCTCAAGAGGATTCTTTGTGCAGGTGTCTCATACAAAAACCAAAAGTTGAGGCATACTTATCTGTATACTTTTGTGCTATAGCATGGAATTGCTGTAATATGGAAAAGCTCAAAACGAACAGAGAGTTGGCTCTCATGATGGACCTAGTGATTGCTGTGGTTGATTTTCAGTGCTGTACTGATCAGCACTTAGTGGGGAAATGACAGAGGTCAGCCAAGTTATATCTCTGCACAGGGAGGATGGCATAATCCAAGCGTTAAAATTAGGATCTGCTCCTTAGAGAAATTCCGTCATTTCACTTTAGGTAGGCTTTTATTCTTCCATTTTGCTTGAAGGCCTCTGTAAAAGAGCACCTCATCTTTTAATTATTTACTCTAAAGTCTTCTTGATTCACGTTTAATGGAAACACATAGCTTTTAAAAAATGAATGAACTCTTTATCATAGACTATAATGAGGCCTTTTCTATGGTAATTAATTTGAGAATGACATTCACCTGGCATATACTATAATTATGCTCTAATATTGAAGCTGATCTTTGCAATTAACTCAAATTAATAAAATATATTTTATTAAAGCTAAGCAGGCTATTGTTATTATCATTACTACATGCATCTCAAATTCTTCTAAAACCGCATTTTTTTCTGGTGGCAAATACTCAGTTCACTTTCACATTAAGTGTTCTTAAGACCATAGTGATGTCAGAGTGGTTTGTCTGTGTTTTATAAATTAGAAAATCAATCAAAGAGGATAATCTATAGTTGACTGCTATGTGTATTTTTTAAACCTGCCTAGATACTAATATATAGCAGTAAAATACATAGCAATAACCACTATTATGCTAGTTTTACAGACAGCAGGTTAAAGATATCTCATCTCTATGTTGATACCATGGGGCTAAGATGTTTTCTTTTGCTGTTTCATATTCTAAACACAAAACAAAGTATCCCTTAAGACAAAAATATCTGTTGTTTCATTGATCTTGTTTTTCCCACAGCTTTCCCCAAAGCAGGTGTAATGGACTTATCTGTTCATCACGATCTTATCTTCCGTTGGTTGTAGGCAGTTTAGGTTGATTCCTTTGAATTCACAAAGCTGGCCATAGGCTTAGTTTCTGTCTCCAAATTGTTTACTCTCTCAGTGTGGTGGGTTGACCCTGGCTGGAGGTCAAGTGCCCACCAAAGCTGCTCTATCACTCCCCGCCTCAGCTGGACAGGGGAGAGAAAATATAGCGAAAGGCTCATGGATCCAGATATGGGCAGGGAGAGATCACTCACCAATTACCATCATGGGCAAAACAGACTCAACTTGGAAAAAATTGATTTAATTTATCACTAATCAAATTGGAGTAGGGTAATGAGAAGTAAAACTAAATCTTAAAACACTTTTCCCCTACCCCTCCGTCCTTCCCAGCTCAACTCCACTCCCGAATTCTCCACCTCCTCCCCCACAGCAGCACAGGGGGATGGGGAATGGGGGTTGGGGTCAGTTCACCACACTTCGTCTCTGCTGCTCCTTCATCCTCAGGGGCAGGACTCCTCACTCTTTCCCTGCTCCAGCGTGGGGTGCCTCCCACAGGAGACAGTCATCCAGGAACTTCTCTTATGTGAGTCCTTCCCGTGGGCTGCAGTTCTTCATGAAGTGCTCCAGCGTGGGTCCCTTCTCTGGGCTGCAGTCCTTCAGGTACAGACTGCTCCAGCGTGGGTCCCCCACAGGGTCACAAGTCCTGCCAGCAAGCCTGCTCCAGCGTGGGCTCCTCTCTCCACAAATCCGCAGGTCCTGCCAGGAGCCTGCTCCAGCGCGGGCTTCCCACAGGGTCACAGCCTCCTTTGGGCATCCCCCTGCTCCAGCGTGGGGTCCTCTCTCCCCGGGCTGCAGGTGGAGATCTGCTCCCCCGTGGACCTCCCCGGGCTGCAGGGGAATAACCTGCCTCACCAGGGTCTTCCCTACGGGCTGCAGGGGAATCTCTGCTGCGGCGCCTGGAGCATCTCCTCCCCCCCTCCTGCACTGAGCTGGGGGCCTGCAGGGCTGTTTCTCTTCCATCTTCTCACTCCTCTCTCCGGCTGCACTTTCTGTGCTGCTGCAACTTTTTTCCCTTCTTAAATCTGTTGTCCCAGAGGCACTACCCCTGTCGCTGACGGGCTTAGTCCTGGCCAGCGGTGGGTCCGTCCTGGAGCCAGCTGGCATTGGCTCTGTCTGATGTGGGGGAAGCTTCCAGCAGCTTCTCACAGAAGCCACCCCTGTAACCTCCCCACTACCAAAACTTTGCCACACAAACCCAATACACACAGCAATTCTCAATACTGCTTGTTATTCTTACTAATTGAACAACAGGCCAGCCTTGTAGTTCTTGCCTTGCTCTCAGTCTAACCAGGTCACTATTTACAAATCTGCGTACTGCTAATTGTATAATTATACTTTATATATGAACAAATATAAAACCATATATATCATACTGATATACACATACATAATTATATGTGGACAATTTTTTAAAAGTATGTATGCATATGCACATGTGCATACATGCTTATATGAGTAAACTGGGGATGGCATGGATAAAATTTGACAGTGCTAAGATGTGTATTTATAAAATGTAAACCATAGAGATAAATTTATAAAAAGCATTTTTAGACACACCAATTTGGCAAATCAGAACAGTGTTTCAGGCAAGTTTCCTCAGGGTTTTCATCAGATAGCTCTTTACCAAAACATGATTGCACACACTGGCAGGACAAGCTGATGCCAATAGAAAGCTGTGCAACTGATGTTTTGTTAAATCATATTTCAGAACTAATAATGTGTGTTTCACTTGCTACTCTTCCAGAGAAACTGAAAAAAAAATTGCTACTGGAATGGTACTTGATTTCCAAACAAAAGATACACAATGACGTGTTTAAACAAACCAAGGCCTGGGTTATGACTTCATTATGATGATTATAATTTCCTAAAATCAATTACAAAGTCTATTACAGTAATTTATTAGATTTTTGTTCATAATACAGTTCTGGATCTTTTCAGGAGAAAGCTAAACTAACTGTTTATTTTGTGTTTAGGCAAACATGGTCCATTATTGCTGCAGTGTTGCATTTACTTTTTACTGATTTTGCACACTGAGGCAGAAGAATACCAATAGCCAGAGAGAAACAGTGCTAGCTGTAATGCCATTTCTATTCTCTCCAGAGATGTGTACGTGCTTTGGAAAAACTAGTTTTTGAACTTCTTGATACTCTGACAGCCCATAGAGCAGACAAGAACAAGAAGTGGCTGGAACTAACTAATAGCTGAACATATTCACAACGTGATTGTCCTGGGTTCAGCTGGGATAGAGTTCATTTTCACAAGAACCTGGGAGGGGGCACAGCTGGGACAGCTGACCTGAACTAGCCAAGGAGCTATTCCATACCATGTGCCATCATGCTCAGTATATAAATGGGGAGCGGGCTGG
>JANXJC010000026.1:412909-451392 GCA_027564655.1 Leptodon cayanensis
TATTCTTTTATTACTACCGTTATTGTTGTAACTTCTCTTTTTGTGTTGTCCCAGTAAATTGTCCTTATCTCAACCCTCGAGGTTCCTTTTATTTTCTTTTTTCTTTTCCCCTTTCTGATTCTCCTTCCCATCCCACCGGAGCGGGGCGGGAGGAGTGAGCGAGTGGCTGCGTGGTCCTTTGCTACCGGCTGGGCTGAAACCACGATAGTGATAAAAAATGGATTTGGTAGATAGTTCTTGTACAGATATAATATGGGTCATTTTAATAACTTTGTCATTATTTCTAGAGCAGTGCTCATTTTTGCACCATACAGTACTAACGGGAAAACACTTATGTTTAACTGTTCCTTATATAATTGCTTTCATACTTTTAAATTGTTTTTATTACAGAAACTGCATTTCTATAATGAACTAAAACCAACCGTGAGCTGCTACATGCTGTAAATACTCTATTCTTATCTTCCTATACTATTTATGGTACCGTCTTCCTTCCTGTTTGTTATATAGATCCGCTTGCTGAAATCTCTAGTAAAGTGAAATGGGTGATTGCCTGAAAAACACATAAAAAATAGGACATTCTGCACCATACTCAAAGACTCTTTATCAGCTGTTCACTGTCAGACAAAAAGTACATTTCCGGTAAGTACCAGGGAGGTCTGTCTTGGTGTGGTATTGTTGAATAGTTTTGTTAATGACTTTGACCTCTCATTAGAAGTGATTTGTAACATTTATGGATGGCTTCGTGCTGCACAAGTACTGAAAGACGGGATAAATATTCAAAATGTCTGTGCTAAATTACAGAGACGGTTTGATATCAACAAGCATAAAGTAGTGCAGACAAAAGCAAAGTGCTTCAAGTAAGAAAGGAGAAATAGAATGCATAAATACAAAATAGGGACTCATTGTCTCGGCAGCATTACTGCAGAAAAGGATCTGGGAATAGTAATTACCACAAACTGAATAAAAGTCAGAAATATAATGCCGCTGTAAAAAGCAAAAACAAAAGCCAAAAAAAAAAAAATCATATGTCAGTCCAGGATATATTAACAGCAACGTAAATTGTGTGAAGGAATCATTTCCATTCAAATGTACCTAGTACCGGAGAAGCTTTATGAAGAGTACTGTGTTCACTTTGGGCACTGTACTTTGGCAGACAGGTTCACATGTTGGAAATGGGCAACGACAAAAGGGAAATCAGGTTAGACAGCCATTCAAAGAATGGAAACTAGAAAAAAACTGAGCTTGTTTAGTTTGGAAAAGAGAAAGCTAATGGAAAATATAACAACTTCAAAATACAATTTAAAGAAGAGAAGGTGCTTAGTTATCCTCAATGTTCACTGAATGTGAAACAAGAAATAGCTGATGTAATTTACCCCAGTGAATGTGCAGATTAGATACGTGGAAAGTCTTGACTGGGAGATGAGTTAGACATTACCGCAGGCAAGCAAGAGATAAAAGAATAAGGAAGATTTTAAAAGACATAGGTTTGTGCTGAATGATGTAAGTTCAAATGATCCCTTTGTCTCGCCTCAAAGTAAATGAGTTCATGGGTCTCCTCTGACTGTGCCTTCTCTCTCTGAAAGAAATTCAGAGACACCAGAGGAAGAAAATAATTTTGACCTCCCTGTGCTTATGCAAAAAAACCCCACCTAAATGAGCAAATTGACTTTTGGGTCTCCGGAATGTTTAGACAAGAAGATTGTAAGTAAGAATTTAATAAGACACATCGAGTTGCCTCTTTGTACAACTCTGATGACTTTTCATATAAATGAAATAATTAATGACGTCATTCAATGAGATGGATATATATTTCTGATACCAACTAAATTAAAAATTTTAATGAAAAGCCAAATAAATAGTTCCTGTATTGGAAAGAGGGAAGTTGTGCTTAAGTAGTGCAACCTGTTTGTCTCATTAAAAAATGGGCCTTAAAGACAACCTGCTTACAGAGTACACGTACCTCCATGGAAGAATATATGGAGCTTTATGGTGTGATACTTGCACAGGTTAATTCTCAGCCCACGACCTTGTTTCTAAAGGCTTTTTCTCTAATCTGTATAGAAAGATAGTATGCTCATGGGGACAATCAGAGCACGAGACAAACTTTTGGTGCTCTGAATTGTTCCCAGGAGGGTCCTATCTCTGCCTGGAGACAGACCCCAGGGACACTCCTTCCCTGGGTACAGTTAGACTCATTGACTACCATCCTGAATGCCTCCCTAATTTATCAGCTGACAGCTGAAAGTAAAAGACAAATTCAGAGTTTCAAGCAATGACAGTGACTAAGCTTTGAAAGATGCTCTAAGGGAAGTGGCATATCTCTTGCTATTTTAAAATCAAAGCTAGATGCCTCTTTTAAAGTTTTGCATTAGTCAAACACAAGGCATGATTCAATCAAACAAAAGCTACTGGTCTCACTACAGGAATGCCCTACCTTCCTTCCCCCCTTGCCTGCTATAAACTTTCTGCCCTGCCTTGGGTGTTGCAAGGATAACACTGCAGAAAGGGCTTTTCAACATGGACATGCTTAGAAGCTGTTATCTGCCTGTATGATCTTGCTTATCAAGCAAGCTTTCACATGAAGTCATTCAAAAGAAAGGGTGCACATGCAAATATACCTATGACAGAGAATGTTTCTACACAATGTTTGTGTCAGCTGCACAAAAAGGACCCAATGCCAGCTAAGACCTTTAAGACCTATAAATATTTTACAAAGTACCACAGACCTCATGGCTCCCTTAGGCACTCAGTCATCTCTACGAACATGAAACATGTGGCAGGTGTCCCTGTCAGCCCTGCCAGGCACGGGCACTCCTGTGATACCATAGTAACACAAATTTGCCTTCTGTTAGGACTTCATTGACAACTAGTCACTGTGACACCGTACACTAGATGCCGACCAGAGCTGGAGACACATTGCCGTGGGTTTGTGGGAGGCAGCTATACCAATGTGAAAGTATCAGGGACAAATGAATAACTTCTGTGCTCAGAGACTGAGCCTCTACAGGAATATGCATTTCAAAACTGATCATACTTTCTATTCCAAAGTTGTTGTGTTAGAGGCAAATTGAGAAATGACATCAGACTGCCTGTTGAGTTTCACTGTGCTGAGCCGAGAAAAAACATCATTATTTGGATGGTGGGAACAGCAATGGTATGAGAAACTAAGTCCAAATAGATAATGTGGGGAAGCTTGGGCACATTTTATTGTGGGTTTGTGGCATTTCTGCTTGTCATTATTTGTCCATGTACGGAGATGGAAAAAGACTGTGTGGATTTAATTTATCAACAACTGACTTGGAAAAAAAGATTGAAAATATTTCACATGTCCAGAACTTCACTAAGCAAGTAGGTTCATCATGAAAGCAGTAAATGGGAATGTGCTAATTATGGACAAAGCAAAGCAGATATGGTATCAGCAGCTCATTGCTACTACTCATTTTTCTTTATTCAGGAAATCTGAGGAAAGAGCAATTTGCGCTTGTAGGTATATCTCACAGTTCAGAGATTTCTACTGAAATTGTCAAAACTCAATGAAATCTAAAGATTAAAGAACAAATTGAAAGTAGCCAAATCAGTAGTACATTCTTAACTGATTTGAATCTGGATGATCCTACTCAGTTACAGTTTCCTGGCTGATATAATCTCAGAGGCGTCTCTGGTGTTGGATTTTTTTTTGAAGGACAGAAGTCAAAGTGCTGAGCTGAAAAACTTTAATATGTTAATGAGTAATACAGAAGATGGCTGTACAGAAAATACAAGGCTCAGCACTTGCCATCACACAGTGAAGACAGAAATAATTCAGTTACATTCTTTGCCCTGAAGACCATGACTGTGATGAACGTGTTTTCCATCATTCAAGATCAACTAGAAATATTACTTACAGGAACCGGACATCTATGAAGAGAGAAAAACTGCAAATCTTCTCCACAATTGCCCTCATTTGCAGGTTGGAAAGAAAGTGGTGTTTGCAAAACTGGCTCTTGTAAATGCAGAGTCCTGTGTATCTCTGTCTCTCACATTTCTCTCTGCATACCTGTTAGGACATGGTATTTTGAGGAAATGAACAATATATTAGACATGTGCAGTCAGTCCTGATCTGTTTGTGCAGTATTTGCGGCATGCCCTTATTTGTGCCTAGTAAATCAGACCTACCACTCACATTTACCCCCTGTCTGCCTTAGTTCTGCTGGTAGTTCTTCCCTGGCTGCATGAGCATTGCCTGTACTTGTTAGTGGCATGAGGAAGGCTAGTGCTCCTTAAATTGTAGGGGCTCCTAAAACTGCAAGATCTTGTGCATGACAGCACGATCTGTTTCTGAATATGAATTACACGCCATTGGGGCAAATTTCACAAACACAAATTACATGCCAACAGGGCAAATTTCACAAATGGAGAATAAAATTCAACACTTAAGCAGAAAGCAGGGAGAGGAAAAGAAAGGAATGATATATATTCAGCAGTCCTAGGTCTCAGCAGTGCTTGGGGAAAGAGGAAAGAGGATTGTTAGTTACTCTAGCAATTAGGCAAGAGCCACCCCACAGTAAACACTGCTGCTCTCTAAGTTGGATGAAGGTGCAGTCCTCTGCCCAGCCGCATCAATTCTGGGAAAGAACAGACTTTTCATCTGGGAGAGACTGCGTTTAACTGAGCTCTGCAATTGTAAAATGCCTATAAAAGGAAAAACATTTTACATTTCTTTGAGGCTTTGTGTGCAGAATTACTCTCTGTGGTAAAGGAAACAGGCAGAGCACGCTGGAGGGGATGAAAGGGGGAGCAGGGAAATGGGTTGTTTTCTTACTCCTGTCATCTGAAGCAAGATATTTCACTGATAGGGACTCCATCTCAATATCAGTTATGATAATTTGTAGAAGATTTTAGAAAATTTAGGACTATAAGACTATTAGAAATTAATATAGAATGGTTTAAGGTTATTAATGGCAACAGAGCTGCGCAACAGGCCTTGAACAGTGTTCTCAGCCTGCCCCCCTGTATAGCCCCAATCCAGGACCGGATTAAAACCCAGTCAAGCTAATCAGTAGAGGTGGATCAAACAAAAGATGAAAAATCAGCAAGATACAGGTGCGTAGCTGGGGAGTGACTAAAATATGTAGAACTTACAAAGATAAATCTGGAATGGTTAATGGAACAACCAGAAAGTTTTTTTCAGAATTGTGTAGGTATGAGAGTTCAAAGTAAAGGGGATGAGAAGATGACTGACCCAAGATGGACCTTAAAACCCACAGGATGATGACTGGATAGAACAAAAGAAGAATGGATGAGATAAGATGATGATGAATGATAACAACATGGGAACCGAGATCAACTGGAAAATTACAAGGACTTTGGACTGGGATAATGGGTGTTAGAAAGGTATGTAAGACTGAGAAATTTTTGGAAGGTTGCTATTCACTGTGGTGGTGGCCCAACTCTGAGTTGTTAATAAAGCAAACCTAGAGAAACCCATGACTGAAAATTCTTTAACAAATTCATCTCCTTTTGCAGGGCATTCTCCACCCAGGCTGCTAGGCCTCTTGCAGAGACCACAGCAGCAGACAGAGAAACTGCTTGTTTCAGAAAACGACTGATATTTTTTTCCTCATCTGAAGTTTTGTGATGCGTAATTATATCTATATTTGTATTCTAAACAGAGTAGAGAAATCTTTCCCCCGAGGTGAATTTAGGGGCTGTGTCATGAAATGCTGTGACATAAGTGCAGCACACACACATTTAGATCGGTCATCCTTGCTCGTGTGCTTCCTAAAGCCTCCTCAGGGATGCTGACAGAAACAAGTAAGATTGCCCGTGGAGAGCCATCAGGGTCAAATAACAGACAGCCCAGTCCTACAGCCTGCAGTCTTGTTGGACACATTTCAAATGATTAAGTGCTAAGGGATAATATTTCAATAGAAATAAAACACAGTGAGACAGAGGAGAATCATATTGCATACATGTCCCAAAAAAGGTGTTTTTCCATCCAGTTCCTGTCATGTCCTGCCTTGATTTTAGCTTCAGTGATTGCTCTGAGATATGCAGCTTGAAGAGAAAAGCATACTAGAAATACGCACTGCTTCCAGAGGCGAGGACTGCACAGACACCTATCTTGCCTGACGAGATGCTCAGCTGCCAGCAGCTTGGCTTGTCGGAGTGGGAGCAGCTTGCCTTGACTGCCTGTTTTCTCCCTGAGGAGGCTCTCCTCCTCCAGGAGAAGGAGAGTGGCTGCTGAAGGTTTGACTGAGCATCAGTCACTCTGTGAAGGAATCTATATGGTTGTACACTAAACAGAGTGGAAGCCTGCAAAACCATGCTTCCACAAAGAAAAAAAAGGCAAGCAGAAGGGCTGTCTCCAATGTGTAGCATTTTTTTCCCAAATCATTCCTTTCTGAGAATAATGGTTTTTTGCGAAGATATCTCTACTGCTGCCCAGAAACAGCCCATGTATGTGGAACTCCAGGACTTGCTATGAGAAAACAAACCAGTTTTGGTAAGGCTTGTAAGGAAAATTGAGGGCATGTGTTTTTTCTAAGATGAAATGTCATTACTGTACGTTCCTGCTTCTGCAGAAATTAGTTGAACAAAATCATACATTTTGGATGCTGCTCTGTGATTATGAAGTTACTAATCTGGTTGCTGGCAGTACTCTCAAGGGCTGGTGTACACATTTAAAAAAATCAAATCCAACTTAATGACAAGTAATTGCCGGAGTTGCTTTCTCTTAGCTGCAGTCATAATATACTTTATGGATGGATGAAGTGCTGGATGAATAGAGAGAGGATAAGTAACCTACTCAAAGTTGCACAAGATGCAAAGAAGCCTGGCAACATGGTTACTGTGACCTACCCTAACCCACTCCCATTTTTATTTCTTTTAACAAGATCTGATTGTATATTAAAGCTTTGTCTGCAGCAGGAAATAGTCTATCTGCCTTTTCCCTTGCCACCCTGACGACCTTGATAGCGTTAATGTTATACAAGAAACAATCTGTGCAGCCTCTAAGAGTGGCAGGAGTCAACTCTCTATAAAGCTGTATTCCTTTCTTCTTGTTCAGTGTATTCTCCAATGAGAAAGGAGGAGAATTTTGGGCTGGCTGTATACCTATGCAACTGTCCTTAAAAAAAAATCTCTTTGCAAAGGAGGAAAATGTGAAATCAAAACTTCCACTAAATGAAGATTCAGCTGTTTCACTAGCCCAGTGGAGAAGGAATATGCTCAGTCTTTTGGATTATTTTTTCAAGAGTAACACATCCTCTACAAAAATTAGGTCCTCTCAAAAGAGACTTTGGAAAAGAAGTCATCCACATTGCTTTGTCTGTCCGGAAGTAAAAGAAGAGAAAATAAGAGTGACAGAGAGATTTATATGTCGTATTCTTTCTTTCTTCCTTTCTTCCTTTCTTTCTTTCTTTCTTTCTTCCTTTCTTTCTTTCTTTCTTTCTTTTTCTTTCTTTTTTTTTTGTAGAAGGACTGAATACATTAGTATACTAATATAGTCTGTTTGGCTTGTCTGAGCATATTCGTAGTCATCAGATGAATTACTGGTCAAAAGACTACATTTGACAGCCTGCCAGTGAGTTAAGTGGCCAGTAATCAATTGATATCTAGCAAGCAGCAATGCTACTAATGGGCAATGATTTAAAAGGTTCGTATTACCATGACTGTTTATAGACTGATTTTCCTTGTAATAGTCATTGATCCTGATCTACTGGAAGGTTTTTATTTGTTTTGTTAGTTGTTTTTTTAACAACAAAATGAAAAGTACCCTGAGAAAGTAGTGTCTGACTTTCATCATTTCCACATCAGAAGATCTGGAAATTCTTAAAGATTTCAAAAATTTAAAAACCCCGTAATTTACATTATAATTTCCATGCATAGTTTGTGATCAGTATAGGCAGGGGAGTAGTTGTTTTTGATTTTGGATGCATTTAAATAAAATCCATTTTTTCTTTTCTCATTGTTTTTTTAGAACTACAGTGATCTGTAACCCTGGGATTTTGCATGTAACTTTTCCTAAATCCTCTGTCCAGTAGCACTTCTCAAGAGATCTTGTCTATTTTTTATCACAGGTAAGGTAGGACAAAGTTTAATTTTCCCTTTAATAACTATTAAATAACTTCTTACGCACTCAGTGTAACTAGGAGAAAAATTATGTTGCACGTGATGAAATGCCAGTCTTAGTGTGGCAAATGGCAGGACTCGTGTTTATTTTAATGGGTGGCTTTTAACGGGTGCCAGGCTTTTAATTCATTTATAAATTTAAAAAAATCATCCTAATCCCTTGTCAGCAGAAGGATGAGTAGCTGAGGATGTCCTGCAATATCTGTAACGTTCCCTCCTACTAACATGAAAGAAGCTGTGTTTATTTACACAAACGCACATATATATATTCCCTCTCACAATACAGAAGAGTTAAGGACAAGAGCAGGAGAAAAAAAGCAACGGTTTTTAACAGTGTTGTGATGATCTTTGTCGCTGCCTCCCCCCTTCTCTCCCCAGAGGGAGCAGCAATGGCACACGCTGCCATTTTTGTGACCGATTTATAGACAGACGGTTCGCCCTGTGTTGTCTTGTTAGCTAGCCAAAAAGAAAGGGGATTTATGTCTCTGGGCAGTCGGTGTCGGGGCCCAGAGTGCACCCTCCTCCTGGGAGCACCACCGGCAGAGTGCGGGAGCTGGGCGGACTGAGAGCAGGGCCAGCTCCTCGCAGGCACGAACCGTGCGGGGCCGGGTACCGCAGGTGGCACGGCTCTCCTCTGCCCCGGGACCCCTCCTGAGCCCAGGTGAGGCGGCACAAGCAGGCACCGGCTGCGGGGCCGGGTACCGCAGGTGGCACGGCTCTCCTCTGCCCCGGGACCCCTCCTGAGCCCAGGTGAGGCGGCACAAGCAGGCACCGGCTGCGGGGCAGCTGTGCCTGCACCCGGCCTCCGGCCTCCTTGGTGCCGACCCAGAGGTGCTGGCTTGGCTGCCCGAGGGCTGCCTCAACACTGCGGGCTTGGCGGGACGTCGCTGGTCGGCACCTAACGCCCACCACTGTCCCCGGGCCTCCTCTTGACCCAGACTCGCTCATTGCTGGCGAGGTTGCCCAAGCACCAGCAAGGGTGTCTCAGCCATGCTACATGGTTGTGGTCCCCCAAAAAACTCGGAAAATAAGAGTCAGGGTCCTAGGAAAAAGAGTCACTGCGGTCTGTGCAGGGAAGGACCCTGTCTAGGGCCAGTTAGGATATTGCCGCTGCTGAGTGGATGACGTTTGTCGGGTGGGCACCATCAAGGTGGTAAAGAAAACGAAACCCAGTCCCTCCTGCCTCCCCTTCTTCAGTGCCAGGGGCCAGCTCGGTGGCACAGGGCATAACACACCTGCTTCTTTAAGGTCCGACGGCTTTGGCTGGCCTCCAGTGATAAGCAGTGGCATTTGAAAGGCTGGCGCGCTGGAAGGAGGAGGAAAGAAACAGCATCAACAGCATCATCCTTAGGAGGAAGGTAGGTATTATTGTGATAAAGCATCTCTCATGTGGCTGTTTTCCTTTTGTCTTCCTTCCTCCTACCCCTGCCCTCTCAGCATGTCCAACATTTGCAAGTTTTGAGCTGAGCTGCTGGGTAATGGCTTGCAGAGCCTCCCTCAGAGGCAGAACATAAAAAGGTGGAAAAATAGGAATTATGGAATTGTGTGGGCGGCTGTAGCAGGAGAATGCTGCAGAGAGACATACCAGGGGCAGAAATACCTCTGGGATTCAGTAAGAAAAGAGTTTAACATTTGGTTTGGCTCTTGATTTAAAAAAAAAAAAAAAAAAAGGAATTCTCTTAATTGCAAACAACTCATTGTTCTCAGTTTATGTGTTTATTTCTATTTCTATTGTAGGATAGGCCAGGATGTCTTCACACAGGTTATGATCGTTGCTGAATGTAGGTGTTGCAAGGATGTATTCTTGCCAGTTGTATACGGACCTTAAAGAGTTTGAATTATGTATTTAGTCTCTCAAACGGAGAGATCATGAGAGCTGTTTCTGTGTTCACAGGTGAGGATACTAGTATAATTCTGTGTTCAGCCATTTTATCACATTTCTTACAGGGCTGGATAAACTAGGTTTGAAGAAAAAGCTAACCTAACACAGTTTTCAACCTGGTATATTAAAGTAAAGGGGCACTGATTTTGGATTTCTTTGATAGTCATTCTGTAAATGAGGTGGTGAACTGTCCTTGCTGATGGCTCAGGGTACAATCCATTACAGCTGCTTTAAGATAAACTATCCTTGTTCATGGCTCAGAAACTGGATCTGGGTATCTATCTTCAGAGCTCCATATATGGCCTCAAAACTGCTCATGTCAGAATTATTTCAGTTTGGGGTGAGGGCTGGAGGGGGGAGGAACTTTAATGATGTACACTGTGGGAGCTGGATTTGTAATTTTTTTTAGTATAACCTGTACTGATTACTTACATTCTAGAGTTACCCTGTTAAAGCAGGATCTTGCCATTTGTCTTGTCTGTTCACTGTTAGCAGATATTGGGTCAAATATGTTAATGTGAGACAGTACTAGAGAACAGCATTGTTGGAAGGATGGCTGGCTGTTGCCTCAGTCCACAGAAAATACTCCTCTAACCCTGTTTTTTTTTAAATTTCTGGCATAATAAGATCTACCCCATTAATTCTCATTCTACTATCAAATACTCAGTTGAGGAAATTACAGTTTTGAAAGATTTGTATCAGCTGTCCCTCTTTCACAGGTAACTGCCTCTCTTTGTGAGCAAATATTTTTTTCTCCTTTCCAATGAATCACGTTATATTCATTATTCCTGCTTTGTGCCTTTAAAAAACTCATTTGCATCCCCTGTTTCCAAACTCTTACATGAAATTTAGCGAAACAACCTGACTGTTTAGACTGTAAAGTTTTCAGAACTTATGTTCTAGCATCTGCTGTGGGAAACAATGACCAAAATAAAATAGCCTGCTATCAGAAAATTTTACGACTGTTTAGCATTCAAACCAGTTGATGCCTTTTGAAATACTAATGCATGAATTTTCATCTGACACTTGCTCAGAATGCAAACTGATCCACATAAAACATGACATGCCTGAAAAGCTTTGACGATAATTTTGCCTTATCAAAATATCTTGGCAGAGAAGTTCATGACAAATGAATAATGCTTGAAAAAAAAGGCCAAACACACAATAGCATGATTGATCTGATGGCAGTCAGGTACTCTGAGTTGTGTAGGATCTGTGCATTCGCAACTCATTTTTATAGAGCAATAATATTTGGGGTATACCAAAGTTGTTAAGACTGACATAGAGACAAAGATAACTGCATTGTTGTAATCACACCTCAAAAGAACAGTCAAGTAAGACTGTATTTAAATCTTGTAGAACAACCTTTCAAGAACAAGGTGTGAGATACATGTGTTGTGATGGTCACACAGGCTCATTTTCTAACACCTTTCTTGCAGTTTAAGGGCTATTTATGTTACATGAAAATAGAGATATTTCAAGATCCTTGACCACTGGCTTATCACTTGCCAGGAAGGCAGACATGGCTTTTGTGGAAGAGTTTCTCTTTAAAATCCCTTCATGTCATCACTCACCTGTCTTTCTGCTCAGACTAGGAAGGAAAAGAACATATAGCGCAATCTATATCCTGTCCTACCTAGTATATATCCACTGATCCATAAAATTCCCCATACCTCTGTGCTGCATCTGAATTGACAAGCACTATACTTGGTCCTGTATCTCTGTTCCTCTTCCTGCTCTATGCCTAATTCCTTAACAGTGCTTTTGCTGCTATCGCTTGTTTAATGCCTATGCTATGAAGTCAGTCACAATAACCTAATAACATTGCAGTTCTGACCTGCAAGACTCCCTCATCTCTTTCACACATTCTTCCTCTAAACTGATTTCTTCCCAGTATTAGCCTCAGCAATAACTTTTGCACAGTGTATCCTAGCTGGGTGTTCTATTTTTGTGCTAGGTTATGAGCTCTCTGCATCTGTGATAGGTAATAGTACTTTAGAAAGCCCTGTGTGGTTTTATAATACTGCATGAATGTTAGTGTTAACATGAAATCCCATCTTGCTATGTAAGAAGTAACTGACTGTCTGATTCTTTTTTTCTCTTGCTTGCACAGGCTGCCTACAGCCTGACTGCCAGCACAGTAATCTTAATTGTTCCAGTACCACATCCAGAAATGACAGAACAGAGGAAGATCCCTGGCAGTGGACTGCCATATACCCTTGTTGCTTTATCTTGTGCATAACTTAATTCTCTTTGTTCCAGCTCCATTACTACCACATAAACCACATCCATGCTGCCTTTGACCTTATGTTCTCATTAACTAATGACTGACAGTAACCAGTGTAGTGTTAAAAGTGGAAGTGTAACCAACTTCAACCACTGCTCCCTTGTCTGTTTCTGCTTCCTCATGACAGAACTCCATTGATATTCCACTACGTGGTAGTTCTTGTCCATCTTCTGCACACACCTCCAACATTTCATATTTCCTTAAAGGTTTTCAGAGGGCACCAGGGAACCCTCTGTTGTTGATAACCATATCTGGCTGTTCTCTTACTGTCACCCTTGTCCCACCAAGCATTTGAATCTTCTCTTGCAATTCTCTACCCATGCATGCCATGGACAGAGTGAAAGTTTTATGGTTCCAAGGCAGCTTCTCACTTTTGTCACCACACTGAGCACATCTTTTGATTTGGTTTGAAGGGGATAATTCTGATTCAGACACCTATGTGTCAGTATCTATAGTGGAGATGACCACATGTAATGTAAGTGCCTCAGCTCCCATAGTAGATGATGGACATGTGGTAAGCAGTCCACTGGGTTGAGAAAACTTTTCTTCTGGAGTAGGCGCCTACACTTGGTCACCTGTATAATTTCCCAGGCTCTGTTGACTTTATAGGTGGAGCAGAAGTAGGAATGAATAGCCTTGCAGTCTGAATAGTCAACTGAACAGGTTTCAACAGGAGTGGAGAAGTCATGAATAGTTTATTGTATGGAGATTTGAGAAGTCTAGAGTCAATCTGGATACTTATTTTATTTCACCTACTGATGATCTAGGCTAATTGGGGATTAGTTGACAGCATGTGGCACTGCTGTTGTGATATGCCAGACTAGACCAACTGCTTCTGAGCTCCAACATCGTATGTACCAATCCTGATTTCATTGGTGGGGTCTGAAGTTCTGGCACATGCATTAAAGAAGGAGGTGATGTGGGATATGCTGACGACCACAACTACAACTTGAATTGTGTATAGCTCTCTGAGAGCTCAGGGGTCTCTGTTGATTTTCACCAGCTGAGGAACTCGCATTACACTTCTCACGAAGACTGTCTTCCCAAACAGACAGCCCTGACAGGCATTGTTGATGTAGGGTTACAACAGTCTGCCAAACAGCATTTTTTTTTGGTGCAAAATGCTTATATCCTCTAATGTGGAAATAGATTGTATTGTCATTTAAGTTACTAATATCCTCAAAGAAGCCCAAACACTGGGAGAAATCTACCTTTCTATACTGCTTACTTTGGTTTGGCTGAAAATGACTCTTTAGAAATGAAGGCATTGTACTGGCCTCTGTATAGGATAGAATATAATTTATTTAGGTGTTGTCTAGATTAGGAAAAGAAGACATGCTTCAAAACTATTAGCTAATGTATTTTACTCTTTTTGTTTCTTTAAATACTGCTAATGTCAATGTTAGCTAAGGACTGTATTAATGATGATTAGATAGTATTTAATTTCCTTAGTTTGGACAGGGCTTTATAAAAAAAGATTAACAAGGCTTTACATGAGCAGTAGAATTACTGAAGCTTTGCTTGTTATATATTTATGTGCAGTGGTTGGCTTTGTGGTTGTCTTATTAACCTGTTTGGAGGGCTTGGGATCCGTGTGATCAATGTAGGACAAAGAGCGACATCCACCTGCACCTTTCTCTCTGCCAAGGTACACATAGTGCTTTTCTATGCAATTTTCTGTGCTCATGAAACTTGCAGGAGCTGTGAGACCTTTCCCACAGCGTCAGATCTGGCTGAAGGTGGACAGAAGAAGAAAGTGTAGGCACAGAGGCACACACACATATTAAAATGGTGTGATTGCCTAAACCTTGTTTCTTCTGTCAAGTAGCCTAAGTAGTTAAAATATTATCTGGAAACAACCTCTCCCATAAGCAGGCACCCCAAATACTGCTTTTGTAATGACTGGTACAAAACACACAAGAACTACTTCTCAGGTAAGAAATAGCTGACAGGATCTGCTTCTAATGACTCAGTGTTTTATCTTCCTCAGTAATGTATTGCTATAAGCAATAGCAAGAAACAGAAAGGAGACTTAATACACAGAATCAACCCTCGATGACTCTCAGTCATACTTCAGCCCATGAAGTAGGGGAACATAAAAAAGAAAAACGAGCCCTTTCACGTTTCCAGAAGGATGGGTGAGTGAGCTGGCAGCAGCAAATAGAGCAGCTAAATTAGATGGTCTAAGCATTTGCTGTATTTGTTGCAGTATGCATCTGGGTGTGCTTTTTTGATCAGGTGTTTCAGATTTTGTTCACGTTTCCACCTGCTTTACCCGAAGGGACAAAAGAGTTCTCAAATCAAACTAAGTAACAAAGAGTCAGCATAACTGCTCTTCTCCAAAATGAGCACAAATGTCTCTCAAAAGATCATTGTGTGCTCTGTGCTGTTATACAGCCTGAGTGGAACTGCAGGATGTGAAAGGCTTTGAATCTCATGAGGAGAAATACTGTAAATCTTACAATTCCATGAAAGCAGTAGTCCTGCTTATAGCTAGGGAAAGATCTATGAATCTTATTCTGGTTTTGATTAATACGAAGTGCATAAAAACGGTCTGTTTAACAGGGACTAGAACTCATGTTTCCTCTGGTTTCTGGTGCAGTAATGTCCTGCTCACCTTCCCAGAAAATGAAGGTCCCACTCACCCCTTACGTCTCAGCCAACAAATCTTTACTTCTTCTACTCATGGGGTAGGATGTTCAATAGAAAAGGGAAAGAAGCCTCCACATCAGAACAGAGTCACCTTTCCAGTACTTCCCATTTCTAGGAGGTGGGAAAGAAGAGCAATGAAGTCCAAAGAACAGCAACGAAGCTGGTGAGGGGCCTGGAGCACAAGTCTTGTGAGGGGCGGCTGAGGGAGCTGGGGCTCTTTAGTCTGGAGAAAAGGAGGCTGAGGGGAGACCTTATCGCTCTCTACAACTGCCTGAAAGGAGGCTGTAGAGAGGTAGGGGTCGGTCTCTTCTCCCAGGTAGTGAGCGATAGGACAAGAAGAAAACGGCCTCAAGTTGTGCCAGGGGAGGTTTAGATTGGATATTACAAAAAATTTCCTCAATGAAAGGGTTCTCAATCATTGGAACAGGCTGCCCAGGGAAGTGGTTGAGTCACCATCCCTGGAGGTATGTGGTGCTTAGGGAGATGGTTTAGCGGTGGACTTGGTAGTGTTGGGTTTATGGTTGGGCTTGATGAACTTAAGGGTCTTTTCCGACCTAAATTACTCTATGATTCTATGAACTGTAACTCTGACACACATACAAGCAGAGGAGGTTATTGAACCCGAGCCTTCTGCATCTGGAGAGAGTTACTCTAACAAGTGGGAAATTGTACAGGAGCAGCACGTAATCATTGCTATACTTAATGTGTTTTTGCAGATTAGATGTTTGTAAAAAGGTGGGGGTAAATTCTAATTTTGCTTACTGGTTTGCACCTTTCAGGGGTTATAAATGAAAGAGGACTTAAACAGGACACCCAGTGAGGGCTTGAGCATGATACAGTTGCTGAACTGCCTGGGAGAGTTTTTAGGGAAGAACTTTAGGGAATTTTACTGGATAAAAAAAGAGTACCTGTGGTGTTAGAGAATCTAATGCTTGGATTAACACTTCTAAATTCCACTTCAGCCCCAGTTTAGGCAGCATTGTGGATCAAATCTCTCATGTTTTTTCTATCCAAAATAGTCTTATATGCAGTTACATTATAAATGTCTACTTAACTTAGGGATTCCAATCAAGTTGCTGTACAATAAGAAAATGTTATTTCTAATAACTTTTATATCCTGTCAGCAGCACAGTGACCCTCTAAAGAGATAACAGCAGGCAGTTATTTTATGAAGATAACACTGTGCTTTGCAAAATCCACACCTTTTTGCACCCAATTAAAGTCCCTCAAAATCTGTAAAATAATAAATGTTGCACTTTCCATTCAGTTCTGGGTGAATGCTTTAGGCTGGAGTTCAAAGCAGCCACTGTGCAGTTTGTCCAAAAATTGCTTTATGGACTTCTTGATTCTGAACTCAGTGCCTGTAGTCTTTTACGATGAACATATTTTTCTTTTGAGATCAGAATCACTATTTCATATTGATGCTTCAGGATGTCTCCAGAGCTGAAAAACTTCCTTAAGTTTCAGGAATTCAATTAGGATCATAACCCAGACAGAGCTGACTTTAGCAAAGCTTCCTTTGCTCTTTGTTCCTTATTTAGTAAATAGAGCCTGCAGAGTGTGGGGACATTGCTATCTCCTCTGAAATCTTTGGCTTTGGTGTACTGAACTGGAAATGAGATATATAGATCAAAAGAACTCTAGCAAAACAAGAGAGAGTGCTTTTGGAAAGCAGCAAATAATTTTTTCAAACCAAGAAACTGCCTGTTAATAGCAGCATTAAAGATCTGCTAAAGCTTTGTGGAAAGCTTTGTGGAAAGCTTTGCAGGCTCTTTTGTTAAAAAATAAAAAATTGATAAGCTTACACTATTTGTCTTCCTAAGAAAGATAAGGCTGAGCAAACAGAAAGATAGAGCTCTATACACACAGGAAATCTTGCTGCTAACTCAGGTGCCTTTTACATTGGACAGGTGGTATGCAGACTTAAGTCATGCTTGTAGTGCATAGTACAGTGCAGCATAGTTCATGAATAAGAACTCTAGCAGCTGCAGCTGTAAATTTTCCTTACTTCTGCACGGGCTGATTTGCCCTGCCAGATGAAGTATTTCTATCCGCACAGAGGTACATGACTTAAATGTACAGCCCTTCCATGTGTCCTTTCCTGGATCTAGCCATTGGTCCTTGGTGGCCTGAACTTTTTCTTCTGTCAGTCCTCATTCTGATAGTTGTCTCTGGGTTTTCTTCTCACTTAGCATCCATTTACATACCATTAAAAACAGTGATATGCAGCTCTTTGTATATATAGGCAGGATGTGGACTTAGAACTTTGATTGGGTTTTAGCTGCATTAAATTTATAGGCCCCTACGCTTTCCTGCTTCTAAAGCAGGTGTAAACATACTGACACTGAGTTTGCTTCTTAGTGACGTTTTATGAATCTTTTTTAAATAATCTAAAACAGCCAGGGATTCCCAAATGCAGGTTTATGGTATAAAGCATAGAGGAAATAAGGCCTGTTTCCTTGCTAATAACCCTGTGAATAAAATGCACCACACTAATTTTAAGTGTCCTGCTTGTTTGATGGAATGTCAACAAGACTTCTTCTAAATTCAACAAGACAAAAAAGCAATGAACGGGGATGCTGTAAGTGTAGGATGATCTTTCAAATCATACATCTGCATATCCTATCCACAGAACATCTGCAAGTGCCCAGTATAAAGCTAGAAGGAATCTTTAATTTAACTGGGGTTTATATAACATTATCGTGCATAGCTGTCCTAAAAATACATGTCTGTAGGCAATTCCATCCTGCCTGTGAAACTTTTCCTGGAACTTGAAAAAAAGGGGTTTGAAAAGATCATATAACTTTATATGTAATCATACTGAGAGCAAGCACATGCTGAAGGAATAACTTGATGTTACAGAATTCTGATGGCAATAAATTCAGAAAAGTTCTGGAACATGAGATGCAGTATTAGTCTCTTAACAATGTTCTATTTTTGTTTTTTTTTTTTTAGCAGTTATGTGTGTTTATACAGATCTATTCTTATAAAAGTAGTTTTAAAATCATACAAAGTAGAACCAACCAGGTGGTGATTCAAAGCTCTTTGATGTAATCTATAGGTTACATTGGTCAGCAGTTACAGCTGTGAGGCAAAATTGTTTCTAATAATTTAATAAGGCTTTTATACACTGACATAAATCAACCTTTTTAAACTAAAGGCCTAGAAGACACATAGATCAGCTTTAAGAAACTGAAGTCCTGATTCCCTGCTTATGAATCAGCCTAGTACCAAGGAAGAGTATTTAGATGGGGAATGACTCATGAAATATCTCTAAGGATTGACTTCACTCACTTAGAAATATGTATATAAGTGAGAGCCAGAAAGCCCACGGACTGTCTGCATGCTTTAAAAACTGAGTCAGTGGTCTCTGATAAGATGACTGTATGTCATGAAATTTCTGGCTTTGATCTGTAGCCTTGTGATTGGATTTCCTTCTCCCCACCCCCTGAATATTAACTCTAAGATGCAAGCTAAATATCTGTAGCATGTGCCTATCAAAAGTTGGGTGAAGGGTAGAAGGAATGAAGAAAGATTCAGATGCCTTAAGTTTTAGGATTTCTAGTGCAGCTTTTGGCTTGCCTAACCTTACTGCAACTCAGTTTTCTTTTCAAGAAATCACATTCCTGAAGGTATTGTCTTCCTTGTCACCTCCTGAGATTTCTCCAAATGGTGGGAAATCACATTAAAAAAAAATTCCTACCTTTGAATTAAACTCTTTCTAAATATTGTGAAATTCTGGCAGCAGTATCTTGGGCTTAAGCACCCCTTTGGAAGAGTAAATATTTTGTTTTTATAGACCACTAGATTTCATCAGTCTGAGATGTGAGGGCTTTCAGGAAGCTGACCCTTCCTGAAGCAGAATCAGCAGGATTTGCAGTCTTGCTTCCCTTTTAAATTAGGTAGGTTAACCTTTATTGTGCATATATTTAAAGTATTTTATATATTACAAATGTAATGAAACATGTGAGGACTAGAGGCCAACAGAGTGTTTACAGTCCTAAATCCTTTGACATTTTCCATAAGGATGTATTTTAGGCATTGAAATTCATGGTAGCAATGCTAAGAGTAAAATGTTCTGTTGAGTCTGTGCCTAAATGTATTTTGTGTTGGTTGAGAAGATTTCATTTATATGAAGGAATACACTCAGAGATACTCAAGTCTTTCACTTTTATGAAAATGAAACTCCAAAATTATGACCACCCCCGCACAACTGATTGAAGTAGGCTTTGGTTCAGGCTTTGTGCAAAGGCAATTTTTTTAGGAAATGCCTCTTAAAAAAACAGTGATAGAATGTTGACTAGAAACGTCTTCTGCTGCTGTGTGCTACTGTACTGATCTAAGCTCCTTTGAAAATGCCATGCTAGGGAACTTAGGTACCAATTTCCATTATTGGTAAAGTAAGGTTAGACATGCCTTCCTCTTAACACTGCCATAAAATCTAGGAATCTACAAGGAGCCTTGAAGCTCCTTTGAAAATATTAGCCTCCATCATTTAAGTCACTAAATTTTTACTTGTGTTTTTTTACAGAACAATAAACACGGTGGTTATCCCATCTGCCTTGAGCCTGTAGATCTGTCCTAGCTCTTATAATACTCATGTTTTTCTACTTTTAACAGTTTCATTTACCTTTCGTATTCAATAAAATGTATCTATCTTTATTGGTTTAGGTAACAGGTGTCAAACTTCATGTGATCCTGTGGATGGGATTCCTCTTATTTGACTGTACACATGCACAGCTGAAAATAGAAATATCTACATCTGGCCATCTTGCCTAGAGTGCCTTTACTGTCTATAGCAAGTAGAAGTATATTACTCTGGCTCCTTCAGTGTCCATTTTAGGAAGAAATAACTGACTCCTTTTAAGGGGATCTTTCTGCTGTAGATAACTACACTGCCAGAGCTTAATTTTAGCATCTATCCTATGTAATATTTGCATGGTTGTTCTTCCCTGCCATGGGATACAGTATCCTTTTCCCTTTTAATGATGAATTTTCTTCCTCTTGTCTCTGGCAAGAGCCTTCTTTTTTCTGTTTACAAAGCTTGCCAAATGTATTTTAGTGTAATGTATCTTGTAAAGTGGAGTCTTGTCAATATGAAAGTGTTTTGCCTGGGGCAGACCGCTGTAAAACAAACAAAACTGTGAGGTTCTTTCCAGGTGCCAACCATTTGAAATTTCAGGTTCAAAGTGACAGAAATTGTTCTAAGACATCAGAGATCACAAGTGCTCAAACAACAGAAACCTTCATATCTTGGCAGCAGGTTGTTGATAACTGCTATTCTATTCAGTGGTTTCTTTCTCACATGCAGAGATGGTATTAATGATTTAATGTACATTAAGAGTTAATGACCTGACCCTAGATTCTAGGACTTGTTAAAGATTTGTTTCATCTGTTAAGGCTTTATTGAAAATCAGCTCCAAGATAACAGTCTTGATCATGCATTGAATCACTTTAGGGTACCTGCTTGCACAGTTCTTCACCTCTTACAAGAAATCAAACAGTTCTGCACCTTGACTTGTTTGAATCCTGATGCCAAGAACAGATCTTCATAGACAATAAGCAGCTTGATTAGCAAGCAACCAGTCAAGATTTAAAAATGCCCTTATGCTTCCTGACTCTTGAATCAAATCATAGGCTAATAGGCTATAAATCAAAGCAATAAAGATAGGAATATAGAAGCTCTATGTATAGTAATAACTGTTCCTATAGATGGGGGTATAGAAGCCCTATGTTTACTAAGTACAGTATTGTGGAGGGTGACTGGATAGAACAAAGAGAAAAATGAGAGGAATACTGTGAATCACTCCTTTGTGCTGCTTTAGACCTTTGCTTGTCATGTAATTAATATGAATAATTTTGCTATAGGAAGAGAACAATTTGTTTTACTGACAGTAGTTGAAAGCATAGTAAAGTGTGCTAGCAGAAGTGCTGTGACCGTGAGGGAACTGTCATTTTTTCAGAAACTAGTAGTTTGTTCATAAACTGACTTGGCTAGTCGTTTCAGCATCACTGCAGCTGTAATCATTTGTTTATAGCCGTGGGAAGGTGCATGTGTAGCTAGGACTGAGTGGACCGTGGAGCAGCTGACGTGGTACTGTGAAGCAGGCCCTCAAGTAGATAGGTGGCAGGGTGTTATCCAGGATCCTTTCTGTTTTCTGCATGTACCAGCATGTGTCAGAGCACCAGGAAGCCAGTTATAAAGCGTTATTTATAAAGCATTATTTTCTAAGGTTCCGAAAAATCTTTTGGTCTTTGCCTTTGACTGCTTCCATTTTGTGTACGTTCCTGATTCCCCTCCTAATTCTAGATCTAGAACATCATTTTCAGAAACTGGCCTTCCCATGCAGTGCCTTTTGAGAAGCACAGATTTGATAACAGTGGTATCATAAACATCATAAATAATAATCATTAAAATGAAACTGAGAGCTCTTCCAGACCATCCATTGGGTCAAAAGCCTAAACCACTCCTGACTGATGAATGTACAATTCATATTAAAATTTTAATTTGGGTGCATAAAGATAGTGAAAGAAATGTGCAATGATGTGATCTCTTTCACAGTATATTTCCATGCACATGCACAGACACAGAGTATATATAAAATATCAGAATAGCAGCATATGACCTTCCTAATCATCTTAAATTCAAGAATTATTTATACATGGTACTTTTCCTATGTGAAGATGGATTTGATTTAATATTATATTTAATTTAAACAAAGATGTTCTTTAACGTGTCTTTTCTATCTCTAATTGCCATGAATAAATATTTTGGGTGGCCCAGACTTTTGCAAATTGTGAGTAGCAACTAGCTTATTTAGTTAAAAGCTGTGACTAATTAATTTTCGGCACTGGAAATGAATATGACAAACTAAGGCACAACATTCAAGGAATATAGCTAAAGATAGTATATATTTGTGTTATTTAAATTTTATTACAGTTGAGCCTGGAGGGTCTTTTGGGGGCCTGTTTCTCACAAAATGTGTCCCTGTATATAGACATAATATACATAAAAACCTTTAGAATTCACATGTTTATGTTACGGATAAATCTTTCATGTATAGACATACGTGTCAGTTTCTTATATTGATTAAAACATTCCATAGACACATGAATTAGTCCCTAAAATCCATATTCTTTCCAAATCAGGCTTGCAAAAGTCTGTTAACTCAATAGTTTGCTGATGGCATGTGGTTTTTAACTTTGCCTTTAAGAAATTAATTTGGTGGTTTAGTGTTAACATTTGGTGAAGCGAAACAAAAAGCACCCTCTGGTCTTGCAATACTGCTGAACTGATGGGTGCCGGAGTGGGTGGGGTATGAAGGCGCCAGAACTCTTTCATGGGGGTAGTCAACCTTTCCAGAATCAGAATTATTTTGAATCCTCTCACCAAGCACAGGCACCACAGAGGACGCAGAGCAGACTTCCCAGAAAGCCATGGTCAGATACCTGTGGGGCTGAGCTTCGGAACAGGATTTTGAAACAAAGCAATTTCATTCAGGGAAGACCTTCTGCACTTACTGGATATTAAAAGGTTTGAAGGTTGTTCAGGTAAGAACTTTTCTGAGCATTTTGAAAAAAAAATAGAATCTCCCATTAGTAAAAAAATCACTGTGGCTTAGGAGTTAGGTGTTTTCAATTCAAACTGTATCTCCATGGTGTGTTTAATAACTATAGTAAAGTGATTTCTTGGCACTGATTTGGCCTTCAGTCTGATGGTTTGGCTAAGTGTATGTTAAAAATATTTATTATTTGGAACAAAAGAACTTCAGGAAAGGTATTTTTAGTCTAGGTAATGATGTGCTAGCTACACAATTACACATGCAGCTGTTTGCTGTTTTAAACGTCAGTAAGTCTGTAAACATCTCACCTCTTTGCCGTCTGTCAAACGCGGGCAGGTTTTTCAAGGAAAGATGGTCTGTCATGCTGATCTGTAGCGGGACCTGAAACACAGGTTGCCATCACCAGACCTACTCTGCCCCTCTTGCTTGGGAACCGTGGGACGGGGTCTTTTCCCGAGGGCCTCTGCCCTGCCTGCCTTGTTGCCCCCAGCGCCGGGCTGGCTCTCCCTCACAGAGCAGCCCCGCTACTGCAGCTCCCTGCCCTGAGGTGGCCAAGGCGCTCGCCACATCATGAGAACTATGTAAATTACATGCTTTCAGACTGACATGCTCGTAAGTCTCAGGGCCCCCATCTCTAGGGAAGGGCCCTAACTGCTATGATCTCTACTCACAAAAAAATTCAGCAGGCAGCTCCCCTTCCTCCTTTGAAGAGGAAATCTTAGGATAAAGGCATAAACTTGGGCGTGGGTTTGGGAACGAAAACCCTGACAAACAAATGTACCTTTCCTTACAGGAAAATAGACAGGCAGTCCTGCAAGGGATCCCATGCTGCTACTTCTCCTCCCCTCCTCACATGCTGTTGTCCTAGTGAATCCCAGCACTGGTCCCACTTTCCCCATCCCAGGTCTAAGGATTTTGGATGCCGTTGCGAAGCCTACCCCCTCAGTCCATGGCCTCACTTGTTCAGTCATTGTAAAGTTTCACAACGCTTGGGTAGTCAGCACATTAGAGACCAAAGAGTTTTGGAAGAGATGAGGATAAGAATGTCTTTTTAGCAGGATGACAGTACTAAAAGTTTTCTGTGCCTGGGAGATAGTGACAGGCACCTTCTCTTTTCTCTCTCTTGAAGAGGTAGACAATTGTTCACTGGAAGACAGTGAAAATATTGCCTTAGTGTAAAGCAGGTCTTGGCAGCACTGAAATATTGCCATCACATTGGTGACTGGTCACCGCCCACAAACCTGTCTCAACTAGAAGCAAGGTCATTGTGCATGCACGGCCAGCTGATATTTAAACTCACTGTCTGTTATCAGCTCAGGTGATAGAGAAGGCGAGACTGTAACACAAAAACATAGATCACCTATCTACTGAGTCAAATGAAAAAGCAGAACTGGGTTTTACTACTTAAGGGACAAAGCAGTGCAAGAGGGCATATTCTCTGGGACCAGATCTGGACAGGGAAACTAATTTAATATCACAAGGTCAAAACTCACTGATCTTGCTGTGTTTAACTGAAGGTCATATATGCAACAGTTTGCAGTCAGCGGAATCTGAAATTATATAATTCCCCTGTGTCTCTAAACCCTATCAGCAAAGCATATATATAATCTGGATTTAAAGTGTTACTCTAAAGAGATAAAATACAGATTTTTTCTTTTTTTATTGCCTTAATAACCACTGTTCTACGGATTTTATTTGGTTTGACTTCCATTTTTTTTTGACAGGCATTACATTTCAAGCTTTTTTTTTTTTTTAATTCTTTTTTTAATGCACTGCTTTTCCAGTCAGCACAGCTGTGAAACCTGGAACACAAAAAGGAAGATGCTGCAACATTAGGAACAGGTAAGTAAGAAACTTATGCTCTGTGTCATTCATGGTGTTGCCGCCAAATCAAACTCTCCTGAGACAAGCCTTTCACATCAAACCAGAGGAAGACTGGAATGATGCAAAAGCAGCACGGTTCTCTGTGGCAGCCCTGGTGAGAAGACACAGCTTTGTTCTTATGTCCTGTCTAAACCTTTTCAGCGCCTTCCACTGGTGGAACCAAATTCCAAGGAATAAAATCTTAAGGAAAGTCAGTGCATCAAAGTAGAATGTGTGCTTTATATCTGCTAACAGGGAAAATACTGGTAAGACCAATGACATTTTTACACACCATTCAGTCTTTAATCTGCAGAGAAGGCTGTGCGAGTAACAGGACTTTAAACACTGCAAAATAATAAAGACTTTTCATTGCTTTCCATATATCCTCACCTCCCTCCTACTAAGTTAGCACGCGGGCGGCAGCTAACAAGAAAACAGTCTTTGCAGGACTAGGCGGCCCAGAGGTCTCCGGGCTAGTCCCACTGCTTTGTTTCACTGGAGTAAACAGAGACACTGCAAATCCCACTGAAGGGCTGGGTTTCAGTCAGGTGAGGTAGCTTAGGAATCTACATCACAACAAATCCCAGGTGAAATTATGGTTCTTCCAGAATTAAACGTGAGATGAACCCATTTTGATACATCTGGTTTGGGGAACCTTCTACATTTGAAGTAAATGGAGAATGGGAAGCAGAAGCAGAGCCTTAGTGAGCTAAATTAGGGGATAATTAAATTAAGCTCAACTCTGCTTCGCACTATTTGCAAACAATTTGGCTAATGCAAATGTGTACAAATGGCTGTGCCGTTGCACCCTGCATTGAGATATTGCTCCTCACACTTTCCCTGAATTACATTTTGCTTAGTATATTGCCAACTACATTAACAGTAATGTTGCATCATGCTTGGAACTAGAGAAATAGAAATTTTTTTACCTCATAATGAACATCTACGTACATATATTTATAAATAATGTCTGAAGGGTTCACAAAGACCAAATGTCTCTGGTAATAGCATGACATAAATTTGAAGGAAACTTATTTAAAGTAAAGTAGAAGTGAAACACACTTCTGTCCAGCAGAATCTTAAAAGTGTCCAGTATTGGGAAATCCACCACTTCCCTGGGGAGGTTATTCCAATGGCTGATTGTTCTCATTGTGAAATGAGAATCGGAATGTCCCCAGGAGTAACTTGTACCTATAATCATACTTGTATCATACGATAAATATTTACATTGTGAACACAATTTTTGCTCTTCTGTCTTTAATAAATGAAATTTTCCACTGGTAATTGTTTTTATGCTAAAATGAACTATCTCAAAATAAACATGTTATGCAATAACCACAATTATGTATCTTTTTATTCAAGGTCCACTTATACTTTGAAAACATGCCTTTGTACACACAAAGACATGTGATTTCCTATTAATAGCTATAAGTTAAATTTAGTGAGTTGTTGAATGTGATTTACTGATTACTAAATGAAAAGTAGAAGACTTCCAGTGATATGCCACTGTCAACACATTCTGTCTCTCTGACATGTTTATATTGTCAGTGATCATGCATATCCTGAAAATGAATAGTCTTATGTTCCTTTCTGACACATTGCTGATCTGATGTGCAAAAATAACAGAAAACTCAACACATAACAAGTAAAAAGTCATAGGACTTGTACCAGTTCCTGCCACGCCATGCCGTGCACACCAGTTCCTTTTCCTTGTCTACCCAGTTGTCCGCACTGCTGATTTCTTCTGAATTAAATTATGAGGTATTTGACATGTGAAACATGAGCCTACTGTCTGTAATTAACTGAATTCCTTTATAAATTATAGATCTGGTCTGAAGCAGGAAGACATCAAATAGTTGAGGACAGTAATGCATTTGTGTGGTTTATTATATTGCTGGGTGTGTATCCACAAGAACATAGTTAGAGCTAGAAAGCATCTGTTGAAGTCAAAGGCAAATATCCTTTTTTTCCAAGTGAAATCAGCTTTAGGTCTAATACGGGAATGGTTTCATATTCTAAGATACATCTATTATATTGTGCTACCCTGTCACTAGGGAGCAAACCCACTGACCACTAATCTGCTGGAATATAGTTAGATTGAAGTCTGAAGGGAAAAAAAACCCCACACAGTTTCAGTGAACATTTTTGGTCATAGAAATTTCAAATTTCCATGCTTTCTTTTCTTTTATTTATTTGTCCATCTTCAGGGAAAAAAACGACAGCTCTACAACTGTCCCCCCAACTCAGACAGGGCTAGTATCTGTAAGAATGACACTCCCAATTGCTTAAAAATTATGAAATCCTTGCTGTAGAACTCTGTTTTTCAAAAAGACACAATTATTTGAGAAAAAAAGTCAAATCTCCAGAGTGTAATCATTCTGAATATAATATACCAGATTTGAATCATTATATATGTACTAGAGTGTAATCATTCTGAATCCCACAACTGGTGTCTCCTTAAGGCAGTCATATCTTTGGCTAAAAATAAAATAAAATTATATAATTGTTTTTAAAGTGTTGAAACCATTTAGCTCTGTAGAAAGAGAATCTAGAAAGCTTGCTTATCCAGTCCATTCAAAATCACCAGTTAAAGTCCAGTTTTGATCAAACATCCTTCTAGACAGGATTTCAACCCTTAAAGGTGAAATTTTCATTCTCAAATCAATATGTAAGTTCCTAGTGGAATAAGAATTCCTTTAACAGAACTGAACTTCTGCAAATCATATCAGATTTGTAGATTCTCATAGCTGAGAAATGAATAGATTTCTCTGGAAAATTTATTTGCAAAGAATTTATGGAGTATTTTGGTTTTTCAAGGCTTGTGGTTTACATGTGTTTTACAAGTCCAGAAGACAATATGGAAGAGAACACACTGATTCACACAGATTTCAGTGAGACCGCTCCACCACCTACAGCGAAATGTTTCTGATACATGCCAGAGAGGTGAACCAGGGTGGATTTTCTAAATCCTTCATTGCTTATCATTGGCCTCCCAGTGCTTCTGTGCCTTCCTGTCTAGTCAAGCATCTGGTACCAGAATAAGCTCCAAAGCTTTAATGAATCATGTATTTTTTGCATTATATCCAAGATTTTAATCCTCAAGTTTTTGGCTTGATCCTCTCTGTGTGCCTGTTTTTATTCCACCTTATTGCTTAACATGCTCTTGCTGCTTTTGTCTGACAAAGACTGTAAGATGCTTGGTCAGAATGATGATGAAAATTAGAAAGAAGAAATCTTGACATGTAAGAATGATGGATTTAGAAAAAGCCAGAACAGCTAATAAGAAAAAAAAGGAAGAAAAACCAGCACAAAATCTTCCAGGACTTTGCTTTATTATGTACTTGGGCCTAATCCAGCACTCTGGTCTTTTAGTGCATATATACGCACCCAGGAGCAGACACAATGCAGTCAGTTAATGAATGCTATTGCTTTTTTTTTTTTATGATTTCTGGTGTGATGCTCTCAATGTCAAATGACAGTGGTGTGCAGCTTCCATTCTGTGTGACCCTGGTTGCTTGCATATGGCTATCTGGGCATGGCCTGGGGATATAACTATGTACTCAGGCCCTTTCATTTCAGCGAGGAACATTACAAGTTTGGGGAGCAGAGCTAAGCATATTTTTTTTTCTTTGTAATATTTGGAAGCACAAATATTCATAAAATCATCTCAAAAATTGAAAAAAAATTAATGTCAGAATATCTTGTTCAAACTTTTTACAATTCTTGCTTTAACTTTTTTTTTTTTGAAATAACATTTTCATATGAGGGTTGACCAGGCTTTTATTTTTACTTTATGTTTTACTGTATTTTTTAAAGAGGCAGACACCTGAAATATTTAGTAGTGCATGGAAACATAAATCACAGAAAATATCTAATATAAAAACAAGTATCTTCTTTTCTTCATTTTTCCAGTTTTGTTATGAAAATAGAAGACAATCCTGTGATTCAGACAGCTGTGGATTCTGTTTACAAAGAGAGAGCATGGGAGCAATTGTTTGGCATGGCTGTACAAGAAATAAGAATCGCAGAACAAAGGTTTATGTCTTGAATTATGTGGCATGTGTCCTGGAACTCCTTTTTCATCAGCTGACCATCTGACCCACAAAATTTCGCAGAACAAGATAAGCGAAGTGATTTTGCAAATTGTAACACTCCCCTCATATTTTGACTCACTAAAAGAAGAATGGATTTTTTTTTTAATACTGAATTATTAACAAATCCATATATATTGTGACCAAAGTCTGATGAAGATTATTAAATATATATTGAATGTATATGAAGGTGGAAACTGGACCCTTTGGCAATATCTGGTTTAGAATCACTGTTCTGAATTTAGACACCACAGAAATCCATTTTAGGTACTGTCATGAGTAAGCTGAGTATGGTCTTTAGATTCTTGAACTTATGTCCCCTATAAATAGCAGTGTGCTTGGGCTTCCTTAAATTGGCTGAAATGGAAATGAGTGTGATATGTAGTAAAACATGTGCTATATAGTAAGATCTGAATCTTGCTTTGATACAAACTTTAATTTAAAACATCTTAGTTGGAAATGGGTGTTTAAACAAACACACTCCAGCAGGAGAAAAAGAATCTGTAAATAGCCTGTAAAAATAAGATAGATCTATATAAATAGAAGTCCTATGTAATACTTTACATAAATATTTCTTTGAAAAATAATTGTACTGAATGGCTTATGAACGTTTGTATTTCATGATTTACTGATTGGCTGTTGTTAAGCTCTGTACATTTGGTTAGAGCGGACCTTTCATCTCCTCTATCTTATATCTTGAAGGTACAGTCCAGTGTTTATTCCAGATATACAATATGATTAAACATTTTTGACATATAGTCCAAACATCCCATGAAAGATAATCTTTTTAAATTGTGGTAGGTCATTTTACTGCTACGTGTTGTGATTCAGGCTTATATATGAAGGATGTGAAGCAGTGTATGGGGATGCACTGGGATTACAAGGAAGTAATCTTTATAATAATGTATCTCATGGAAGGTTCCGTGAAGCTTCAGAAATTGACTGGAAGCCATTATCTTCACAATTTTGGTTTTTTTTTTTTGTTTTTTTTTGTTTTTTTGTTTTTTTTTTTTATAAAAGAAGGTAGGAAAGAATTTTCCTACCCTACCTGTTTTTAGAAATAACCTGTATTTTCAGGACAGTGTATTGAAAAAAAAAATGAGGTTAAAATTTTCACAGATGTTTTTCTTTGGTCTAACTTTGTTCCCTCTGTTTTCTAAAATAAGCATTTTACCACTGATCTCAAGGAGTGCTTAATCAGATGACATATGTGTGATTTTGAATATTGTTTCTAGGTAATTTAAGAAAAAAACAGTACTCAATTGTTATGTATTAGGAGTAACTTAAGAGGATAGAGAACTCCTACAACGTGGTCCATCTAGGGAAGGCATAGGTCAGTAAAATCAAGAGAAAACCACCATCTAAATATGGATATTTTCTTACTTCAATATAAAACTGAAGATAACTATTCCAGTAAAGTTTTCAGATGCATATATGAGAAGTAGAGGAGAAGTGGAGCTGTACTGCAGTTACAAGATCTATATTTCATCTGTGAAAAGAGCTGCTGAGAGTGGGCTGCTGTGCAGTTAGTTACCAGGGAAAGGTGGGTGAAAAAAAAGAATAGAACAGGATTTCTGTGAGGCTGAAAAAACCTGCTGTGCCATAAGAACAGTCACTGGAAGAAATTACTATGGACTGTAATGTAGCTGAAAGAGATCGCTTTGCATATGCCCATCCGAGTGACTTGATGTTTATGCGGTACGTCTTATGTCATAATGGGCAGCTATAAAAAAATTGGTTTTGAAAGAAATCTGGATGAAGCTAAGGGCCAGACCCTGAATAGGACTTATGTGCCTTAAGAAAGACTTAGCAGAATTTAAACCCCTAGTGATCCTGGGAACTGCTAAGCAGCATTGGCTTAGCCCTAGAGATGCTTAAAAACTATATTATTGTCTATTTTTGAACGTTACATTTCACCAGATAACATAGCCCGCTTCTGCATATGCCCAGAGTTGCCCCAATTTGACTTAGTGGCTGTGCCATTAAGTGCTTAACTCATGCTTAGTACGTGGTGTCTGCATCATAAAATGTCTCTGAACCCTTCAAGCTAGGAAAATAATCCACACCTCTCTTTCAGGGGAAGCACCTGACTCAGAGGATAATGTTCCCTCACGCTCTCTTCTCTGTCCCAAGTCGTGTTTTTAAGCAGTGTTTTAGTTTCAGAGGAAAGTGAGGAAAATGGTCCTGGGCCAAGCAGCCTGGTGAAGAGATCAGTCAGTGAGGAGGAAAGAAAAGTGGACTAAAAACATGTCAGAGAGCAGAGGGAATCAGTGCTGCTCTGCCCATCTTGTCTGGCTGCTGTAACACCTGAGCTACTGTGGAAAAGGCAGCTGTGACATTTCGGATCGGGTTTTAAAAGTGCAACCTTTGATTCCTTTGAAAAGGAAGGGAGTACACTTTAAGCTCCACAAGAAGGGTCCAAGGGTGAATATTGGGACAAACAAAATGTTTCCTCACAGTCCTGACTACCACACGTCGGGCAGGGAAATTGGTGACGCACCTGCAAGTTCTAAGGCAGCCAGAACCGATTAACTGTAAAGAGCACCCAAATGCCCATGTGGGTGCAAGATCCTACTTTATTGGTTAGGAACCTTCATTTTTTTTGGCATTGGGAAGATCAGCATTTGGGTTTTCTGCTCCCTTTTCATCTAGGATCTAATGGCAAGCATTGATTCAGAGCTTTGTCTTGCTTCACCTAGGATCTGTTCTTTAACACAACCTGTAAAAGCAGTCTGCTCTTTCATGTTAACCCTTCTTCTCAAGTGTTGACTAAGGCACATATCTTATTAATGCTGCCTTTTTACTCCTGGGAAGTTATTGGGTAGTGCAAAAGTTGGTGATAACTAGGGCATCTGATATGGGTATTGCTCAACCCTTTTTGTGGAAATATTTCTTTGAATAATTGACTATTAAAAAACTAAATTAGCATACTTTGAATAATTTAGAAATCCTCAAGTACTAAATAATATGTTTGTTATTGCACCACCAGCTTTTTGGCATGTAAACTGGCAGAGAATTTCTTAGGACTGAGAAGAACTTACGATATTCTGTCTCGATTTATGTTGTGTTTCCATTCAGATTGCCTGGTGAATCTGGTTGATAACAACAGCACCTAGCTTGTACACAGAATCGTCTTTCAAAGCGTTAGCATGTGTATAAACCTCAGTAAGTGTTTAATTACACATATTGGAACAAAACTAAAGGACTCTGTCCCAAGTGTGTGGAAAGTGATTCACCATTCCTTTTCTATTCTGGCTTCCCTATTATGATAGACCGTTGGGAAACAAGGATTTAGGTGTTTCCCCCCCTCTTCAGAGCACTAACATTAATGAAAGTCTTCCCTAGGCTAGGAGTTGCCCAATGCCTGGCATAGGCTGTTCGGTGAAGGGGGTGCTCGCTCAATTTCAGTGAGGTGTTGGCAATTCATGTAGACGTTAGCTGCAATGACTGTTATGGTCGGTGACTGTGTGAGTCCTAAAATTACTTCTGAATAGTTTAAGTTGACAAAACCAGCATTTTTCTCTACACGAAGTGTTAGTTTAAAACACAAACAAGCAAATGAAATGTTGTTTAGCTGAACATCTGACAGCACTGTGTTTATGAGCTTGCTATAAACATTTTCAGAAACATGGAGGAATTCCGAGTGTGCTCATTTTATACTAAGGCATTACTTACGTGTGTGTTTCAATTCTGCTGATAACAACAGGATACAAATACTCATACACAGAGTGTCTCAATGTGTGAATGGGGTCTTTGAGTGAGTTTCAGAAACTCAGTGGCAATGGTCAACATTTGTGCACGCAGCAGACACAGCACAGGAGAGAGGGGTGTACTTGCACTGCACTGCTCATACGCTTTGATTCCAGCCTAGAAAACTCACACCTTGGCTGTGCCGGCTCCAACAGAAACAGAATTCCACCTGGAGAATATAAGGGAGATGCTGTGCACACCCTTCCAAGACTTCACCTAAAATTAAAAAGTTTATTATGTTTATTTGTTAATGGATGGGCAAGTCATTATTACAGATATTCTTTTCTATTAGTCAGATCATTAGTAGATGTCCTAAAAGTTATATGCTCTAAAAACCTCTTACCAATTTGGTAGTTTTTCATTTCTTCCTCCTCCTTCTACCCCAATAGATGTAAGAATATGGTATTTATACAAGAAATTATGTACAAGTTCTACGAATTACTTGCTTTTTTGTAAATTAATATAATGTTTCTCTCTCGTTGCAAATTTTTCAAGTACCCCCAAAACAATGCCTACTAAGTAGTATGTTTTGCACTACAAAGAATAATAATTTTTCTTTCTTGAAGGTAACACAGCAGTATCACCACAATTTCCATGCTTTTTTACACCAACACTTATGTCTGTATTTTAAGGCAATATGGACACAACATATTGAAAATTGAATTTCAGTTAATTATATTAGTCATTTTCTGACTCCAGGCCATCACTAGACAATCCTCTGAGCTCCAGCCTCTTCAAAAGAATCTTTTTTAATTATCAACTTTATATATAAGTGATGGTGCATTTCCAGTGAATGAACTGTGTTTCCCAAAAAGGAGCTGATCTAAATTAGTATTTTTCTTTTCAGGATGTATAGTTAAATTTACACTTTCATGATTTAAAATTTTAAAAAAAGGAATTTCTTTCAAATGAAGTGATTTTTTTTTCTTTTTTTCCCAAAAGAAAAAATTTAAAATGGAAACAAGTTATCATTTTGTTGCTCTTCGGTGTCAAGCAGCTTGTCTGGTCCACGTTAATAATCATGTTGGGATACTTGATTTTTTTTCTTAATCCCTTCTGAGTTCTTTTCAAATAGTATACCTCAAGGGAACACATGTATGAGAAAGTTGTATTTTTAAGAGCATGATTCCAAACTACCTCAGGAGTGCCCCCATCATTCTGCTCCCTTGAGCAACTGAAAACCATTCACTATATATATATATATGCATTTTACAAAATGTATGAAGTTACCTGGCAGACCCGGAGAGGGAAATCAAACCCTTGGCTTCAATGCCATTTCCATAGAGTTTTACATTATTTCACTTCCAGATTTAATATAAAGTATACCTCCTAGGACTAACGTCTTCTTAGTGGCTCCAAGCAAACAACAAATAAGGCATATTTTTGAACTTGATTATTGCCTTTCCTAAAAACGCAAATCCAATGCTGTTTATTCATATGGACCCAGACCTAATGAAGTATTCAGCTTCCTAGGAAAGATTAAGGCAGACTGTATCTCCTGGTTCCCACTCTACTCCTACTGAGTGGTCAGTAGGTGTTTATTTCCAAAAATCCATGCCAATTTAAAATGGTGCCACCTTACACTATTTTTCATATTCCCTTCCCTAGGTATAGCTGTTGCCACAGCTCTGCTTGGGAAACATATAATTAGGCAAAAAAAGGAAGCTGTTTTGGACATATCTGGTGCATATTAGAAAATCCTTCTATACAGCCCTTGATATCAGCAAAGTTATAGATCTGGAAATCTCCAAAGGGTGATAAAATGAGGTGCAACTGGAATAGGTAAAAATCTCTGCTGCTTGATCCAGAAGACAGTATCTGTCCATGCTATTTCAAGCCCTCCAGCCCATGATTCTCATGGAGAAATTATGACACTCTAAGTATTTGCTGGATTCAGCTTCTAATTAACCTCCCAGCACTGTTGGCTTAGCACAGTCCTCACCTGTGGGATCAAGTAGCACAGCCCGGACTTCATTTGTGTCAGGATTTTGCCTGGCTTGTTGTATTTGAAGAACTGAAGGAAGAGGATAAATGGGTACATTGTCAAATGCAAATTGACTCAGCACTCAGCTGCTCTCATTATTTTAAAATCCTTTGACTAGAAATTCATTTAGTCATGGCATAGAAGCCCTTGGTCTGCTTATGTTTTCCTTACTTTGTAAACTGTCCCACTGACACCTATGGAGAAGTGTGTAGCATGAAATCTCTCATTACAATTTGTCCTTTAGCGCTGTTCCAGGCACTGGAAGGCATGAATGACAAAACATGACTCCCATTAATGCAATAGGTCAAAATGAGACAAATCTACCTAAAAAATCTATTCTTCATATTCAGAAAAATGGACTTTATTTTATAGAGAAAACTTCCAATGACAATAATTCAATCTCCCAGGTTGTTTTTTGCTTCTTGTCTAAAATTATGTCTTCCAGAGACTTCACTTCCTCCGTTTCATTACAGCATTTAATATGTTTTGGGAATGTAATAAATAAATACTAAAAGAAATCTCAGTACAGAGCTCAGCATGAGTCTCAGACTGAATAGAAAAACTTACCACAAAGATTGTCTCACCATGCGGGGCATATGCCTGAACCCATCTGGCTGGAGATGTGAGGTCGGTTAGGGAGATCTTGATAACAGAAGAAGGAAGATGCACAACCTGACTGTGTAATTCCAACTTGTAAACTAACCATCGAGCCTGCAGAGAGGCTTGAGTGAGCAGAGCAATAAACTGACAAAACCTGAATACTTGTAGGTGAAACAGCTAGATACCCCAAGCCATAGTAAGTATAGCTGTGGAAGGCAGGGGTGTGATGCTGTTTGTGCAGGGTGATTGTGTGTTAAAAGGGAGCAAGATCCCAAGGGGAGGCCGTTATCATCTGATCTGTAATGTTCCAACATTTACTGATCACTATATTGCCTAAACAAGGTAATTTAACTGATAAATTGAATAGGTGTCCTAAGGCCCTATGTTTGAGGAATGGAAATGGGAAATATGACCCTTAGAGAGAAGACAACTGTAAAATCTTGAGGTTTGTGAGCAAAGTTGTCTTTTCCTCATTTGCTCCCCACCAGCCCTGACTAACACTTACAGCGTTAACTGTTCTGAATTGATCTGTTTAATTCTGCACATATATAGGGTAACAAGTATATGGGGATCCTTGACTAAGTTTTTTTTGACCACTACAGAACATTTTAAGCATGTGCCTACTAATCCAGTCTTACAGAAATGGGGAGATCCAGGAGTCTGTGCAACACAGGATTTTGTAATCTTAGGGTAAACAGCTAAATTAAAATTCTCCTCTTATTTATTCCTACGTACCTACGGAGTAAATTCCCTGAAGTGAATAGGATAATCCTGGTGTAAATAGGAAGAGAAGCATGCTTCTTTAGTTCTTGTAAATATTCCATTTAGAAAATACTTTTAAAGTGTAGACCTGATTGAACTTTGAATTCTAAAGTGTTTTCATTATGGAACAAATAGCGTCTTTGAAAAAGGCTTTTTAACTTTTTCTCTGTAATGTTGAAAATTACTCTGTGGGAACTAGCTCTTAAAAAAAACCCAAAACAAAACAAAGGAAACCGAAATGCCCTTCTCTCCCAGAACCTTAGGGGTTCAAATTAAGTCAATCAAAATCAAGACCTTTTGTGGCTGAGAGTAAAGGCTGTTTTCCTCTGCAATCTGTGACCTCAAATAGGCCCTTTTCTTTCTAATCTCATGCTTTACATGCTGTGAAGAATGAAATGCATTTAATTCTTTGACTCAGACTCCCTTTATGACTATGTGAAAGAGCTGGTGAAAACTGCAGGTGAAGTTTAGTAGGAGAGAATAAACCAAAAATTGGTCTCACGCACATTCCCCTATTCCTAGGGCTTTTGCAAGTGTACACACAGCATGGGAGATTACCTACAGTGATAAAATTCAAGGGTTAGAAAGAAATTAAGTTTTGAAATTAGAAGAAGGGAAGATAACCATATTTTATTTGCTTAGGGTGGAGGAGGATCTTTGCATGACTCTGGGACTACCTCTTCAGTTTCCAATAGAGTAGACTAGAACAGAATAGAATAGAATAGTCCAGTTGGAAGGGACCTACAACGATCACCTAGTCCAACTGCCTAAACAGCAGCATAGCCTTTACACCAGAGCAATAGTATCATTTCCCTCTGACTTGTGGGAAGCTGCAACTCTTTTTTACGCTGTTCGGCAAAGCAGATTGCTGTGTGTATGCAGTGACTATTTGGTTGCTTCTCAGGGAACTTCTCTGCTGAACCATTTCTTACATGTCTACCTGCGGCTGATAAAAATGTTTCAGGGCTTTGGAAGAAATATAATGACTTTTAGCCACTGCTGCTCTTCAGAACAAGATGGATTGGTTATATCTGTACTGGGAAAAGAAATGTGCTCAGGACCACGGCCTGGAACAAAGAAGTTCATACACACCTGATGAAATATTTTTATCTCCAAAACAGGGCGTGTGCATGAAGACAGCCCACTGGGAACAGTGCTTGCTGCATACTAAGCTACTGAACTTGGAAATGCATGAAAGCCATTTCAAGGATCATTCGAATAATTTTAAAGTATATACTATTATTGCTAGCACCCAGGAAAGTTTCTAGACACTATTTAATTTACTAGTAGAGGTGTAACCACAGAAGACCTCAGGACTGTCTGGCTGTGACTACTCATTTGCAACCTCTATTTTCCTCTTTTATCCTCAACATTTCTATGTAAACACCAATCTCCTTCTTTCTGTTCTTCCACTAATGCTCAATGCTTTGTCTCCTCTACCCCCTAATACTAATCTTTTTTTCCCTGCAGTGCTCTTAGTATAATACTTTATCTCTTCTCACCTTTCTTGTCAGTTCACTTTTTTCAGCCATATGCAACACTTTTACTGTACTCCCACATATGTATGATTCTTTTCCTCACGTCTTTCTATCTTTTTTACCCCCAGCCTAGAAAGAAGAGGTTGTTCTTCCATTTTCATCCTCTCAGTACTTATCTTCAACATTGCTGGCCATTTCTTTATCTTAGTGCTTAGCAACTGAGATGCATAATTGAAGAGGATGGATATATATGCTACAGAATTATGCTAGCTGCCTATATCATAGGGGATAAAGACTTCATAAGACATGGACAAAAATCTAATGGAAAACACTTTTCTGAGACAGTGAAACAAGCCTGTTATGGAAAATTCTCATCTTTCCTCAGTGAGCTGATGCCAAAGACTCCACAGCAGTGAGATATTCTTACTGTACTAATGGCTGCCCACTACTCCAGGTAACATTGTCATGGCTCTTTTCATGATGACAGTTATCTTCCCAGTCTAATTTTCCTCCATCTTCCCATTAAGATATTCATAGAATCATGGAATGGTTTGGGTTGGAGGAACCTTAAAGCTCACCTAGTTCCAACCCCCCTGCCATGAGCAGGGGCACCTTCCACTAGACCAGGTTGCTCAAGGCCCCGTCCAACCTCACTTTGAATGCTTCCAGGGATGGGGCAGCCACAATATCTCTAAGCAACATATTCCAGTGTCTCACCACCCTCACAGTAAATAATTTTTTCCTAATATCTAATCTAAATCTAGCCTCTTTCAGTTTAAAACTGTTACCCCTCTGTTATGGATTTGTGTAGTGCGGGTTGGTTTTTTTTTTTGGTAGCAGGTGAGGGGCCGCAGGGCCGGCTCCTGTAAGAAGCTGCTCGAAGCTTCCCTGGCTCCGAGCCGGACCCACCTCTGGCCCAGGCCGAGCCTGTCAGTGATCAGTGGTAACACCTGTGGGAGAGCAGATTTAAGAGGGGGAACCTGCAGTGGGGAGGGGAGGTGGCCTTCTGCAGATACTGAGGTCAGTGAGGGAGGAGGGGGTGTCCCTGCAGCCCGTGGTGAGGCAGCAGGCTGTCCCCTGCCAGCCCATGGAGGTCAGTGGGGGAGCAGATGCCCACCTGCAGCCCGGGGAGAGAGGAGCCCATGCTGGAGCAGGGGGATGCCCCTGAAGTGCTGGAGCAGTCTGTACCTGAAGGACTGCAGCCCTGTGGAAGGGACCCATGCTGGAGCAGTTCATGAAGAACTGCAGCCCATGGGAAGGACTGATGCCAAAGAAGTTCGTGGAGATCTGTCTCCCATGGAGGGACCCCACACCGGAGCAGGGGACGAGTGAGGAGTCCTGCCCCTGAGGAAGAAGGAGTGGCAGAGACAAGATGCGGTGAGCTGACCCCAGCCCCCGTTCCCTGTCCCCCTGTGCCATGAGGTAGAACTGGGAGTGGAGCTGAGCTGGGAAGGAGGGAG
>JANXJC010000026.1:451409-477217 GCA_027564655.1 Leptodon cayanensis
GGGGGGAAGGTGTTCTAAGGTTTGGATTTACTTCCCATTATCTCTGGTTTGATTTGATTGGTAGTAAATTGAATTGATTTTGTTTCTTCTCCAAGTTGAGCCTGTCTTTTGCCTGTGAGCATAAGTGGGGAGCGATCCCTCCCTGTCCTTGTCTTGACCCACGAGCCTGCCTTTATATTTTCTCCTCATCCCACCGTGGCTGGGGCAGGGGGGAGTGAGCAAGTGGCTGTGTGGTGCTTTGTTACTGGCTGTGCTTAAACCACGACACCCTCGTTCTATCACTGCACTCTCTGTTAAAGAGTCCCTCCCCATCTTTGTCATAAGCCCCCTCTATATAATAATAGGCTGCAGTAAGCTCTCCCCAGAGCCTTCTCTTCTCCAGGCTGAACAACCCCAACTCTCTCAGGAAGAGAGGTGTTCCAGCCCTCTCACCATTTTTGTGGCCCTTTTGTGGACCCAGTCCAATAGGTTCATGTCCGTCTTGTACTGGGAGACCCAGAGCTGGATGCAGAACTGCAGGTGGGCTCTCACCAGAGCAGAGCAGAGGGGCAGAATCCCCTCCCTCCACCTGCTGGCCACGCTGCTTTTGATGCAGCCCAGGGTACGACTGGCTTTCTGAGCTGCAAGCACACAGAGAAATCTTTGTCTTCAGGTGAAAGTTTATGGGTCAGAACTGAACTTTGTACATGGAGGCATGCAATAAGCAGAGGATGGGAGACACAAAGTCAGAAAGAAGATATTTTCCACTGTTGTGCTGTCAGTAGGGGAGTAGTAGAGGTTTCCGGCCCTCTTATGTGCTAAGTTTTTTGTCTCTTTGGTGTTCTGCCAGCACCAATCAAGATTTCATCTGAGAGGCAGTATTTTGTGGCATGTGGCATCCTTATTTCAGGAATAATAAAGGCAGATCACAAGCTGGCTTTTTAAATTATAATATGTCGCCTTTTTCTAAAAATGATTGTGCAACATGCTTTTCACTCCACTCTACATGTCACAAAATGCTGGAGTCACCTCTGATTTATGGATTTATTTATTTTTCAGTATAGTCAGTCCTTCTGTCAAGAAAAATAGTATAACATAAATAATGTCACATATATTAGTAGCATGCATCAAACTACAATTTAAATACGTTTTGAAAGAAGATTTATTGTAATTATTATTAAAAGAATGGACTGAGGGATGAATATAACTCAGTTGCTGTATATTTTTGTTCTGTACCTTCATATCTTGCATTATTCTTGTGCTTTTTTTTTTTTTTTTGACCTAAGATAGACCTGGAATTCCTTTAACTGAAAACTGTGGTAAAGTTATAAGACATGGTATTTTTCAAACAGTAGAAAAAATGAAAGCCAATTAGATATGTGTTCATAATTTCATGATCCTTAAAAAACCCTGCAACTATTGTGCATGTATTTGACATCTGTGCTGTCCTTTTATGATCTTATCAAAATTATCTGGAATATTTACAGTATAGTAAGAATTACTGGCCTCCCCACTGCTGATGCACCTGAATCTGCTCTTACGTGATTGTCTTTCTAGAATGAAATATGTTGCACTTATGACATGTGTCAAGACCACAGTTATATTTGACAGGAGTACACGAAGAGCTGACAAATAACTTGGAAATATTTATCTTTTAGAAAACTAATCCTTTTCAGGAATACTTTTTAGTACAAGCAATGTATAATGTCTAAATTATAAGCAAAGCAGTAACCAACCAGATGTATTTCTCTTTATGAGACACTTAGCCATCAAGCCCTAAAGAGCAAGCCGGTTTCAACCTCTGGGTAGTGTTACATGTTCAGATTGCCAAGCCACAAGGACAGTTTTCATTCAAAACTCATTTCATTTAATTTTAGGCAAATAAGAAAACCCTGGGCATATCCAGCAAGAGATTCTCTGCTCTATCATGGACACCTTAAGGTGCTTGCTAAGGCAGCCTGTCTTACCCCACTAACTATCAGGAAACCCTAGATAACCTTTGGCTAGATGCTTAATCGAGCTGCCCAAAGAAGCATCCCACACAAAGCTTAGTGAGCAAATAAGAGCAGTTACGCTGCACAAGAAGATTCAAAGTGTTTCTTACATATATGGAAGCAGTTTAGAGTATATACTTTTGATCAGCAGCAACGGAGGCTTTCAAAGCAGAGTCCTGACAATATCCTCAACTTTTACTTTATTTATTGTCTTTATTTCTTTTATTTATTTATTTATTCATTCATTCATTTTAAATTAGAAAACCTAGAGAAATCTGCATGTTGATTCTGTTCTTGTTTCTTAGCGATCACTTCCTCTTATAGATGTGGTGGGGTGGACACTTTAAACTAGAAAGAGACTGCAAAATCCAAATGACAATCTCTTTATCTAAGCCATTAACTAACAATCACAACAAAATCACATCTGATTGTTACCAACTCTCAGCTAGTCCTAGGCCAATAACAACAAAGGAAACGGTTCCAAATTGTTCCCAAATATCACACTCACTTCAACTAAAAACTTGCATGTTTTATTTCAGGAAGAAATAATATCACAGATACTCTGAAGCACAGAGAAACTCTTGGGGTCATCTAAGGTGGAAAATGTAGTAACTTAGCCAAAAGCTCATACCAGGCTGACTCCAGTCCCATATTGACAGCAGATGTCAGTATTTCTTAAGCGTTATGTATATTAGAAAGGAAGAACTGTCTTGAGGCTTTGAACAGGATTCTGGGTACTTGTGAACACTCCAAGTGATCTAAATTTGTGAGCAACAGATTCTGTTCTTTTCATCACCTTATTTTTAAAATGTGTTGAAGAAGGTGTTCGTCACTGAACCAAAGGAGTAACAATTTAATTTTATGTATGGTCTCAGTTCTGAGCAGTGCTGAGTAGCCTGAACTCAAACATGGCTTTAGCTGGGGTTGGAGGAAGAAGTTGCTGCCATTCCTGAGCATCTCCCATTGCAGAACAGTCGGTGTGGATATGATCTTGAGATAGGGAGGAAATAATTAGGTCGTGATTCAAGAAGGCAACCTGCTAATCTGAGTGGGATGAAAAATACTGTGTAAACTTTTAGAATTGAAGTTATTAAACATGGAGTAAAGGTTGAATATAAGCATTTTGGAGAATATGGCGTTATTACCAAATAACCTTCAACTATGTGTAAGAAGACAGATTTTTATCCAGATTATTCCATCCTTACACCATTTACTCAAACACATACATCTGTTGAAATCTTTCAGACTACTCATGAGAGTAGTTGTATATAAAACATTAAAATTCAGCATAAGGATTATAGAATCTTTCCTCATATCATATAGTCTTAAGTGACATGTTGGAAAAATGTTACAGCTATACAAGCTGAGGAGCTGGCCCAATCCTTTAGTTTATCAAAGGAAGTGAAATTTATATTCACCTCAAGGATCAGCTCTGAAGGTACCTAGCAGCTGCTAATGCTTTCTAACAGTAGGGAGTCAAGAACCACAAAAACTCACGTGGCACCCACAAAGAACAGTTACAGAATGAATGTTGTTCCAGCAACTACTCAGCATTGAAGTAACGTCAGAAATACCATGCACTTTTCCAGAGTGTTGTGCAATTAAGAGGGTAGCTGTAGTTAATAGCAATGAAGACTTGGTTACAACCTTCTCCAATGCTAAGAAACTTATGCATAACAAATGAAATGGACAATGTTTTAAGACGTATTTGATTTATACAATTCTAATTGTTTATTGGGATTGCTAACATGCACCATACCTGGATTCATGACACAAAGTCAGAGAACACTTTATAGTCCGAAGGATCCCCAGCAAAACGAAGAATATAGAATTATGGGCTGACTTTGATCAGATTCAGCTTCTTGCAGGCGCAGAATTGGTTTTAACAGCATATTTTCTTGTGTTTTGTATAGATGAGATAGAAAATCCCCTGAATGACATTTCTAGCATTCCTGGAGCAGCTAACCACAACCGCAATTATTACCACTGAAGGTAGAAATGGGATTTATATCACCTAACTTTAGACTGAACCAGTCAGTCAAGCTTCTCTTTACAGTCAGTGGAGATAAGTAAGCTGTTTTAGAGTGCCATTCCCATGACCAAAGACAGATATCTTTAGGAACAGAAGATTCCACCATACAAGTGTTTTTGTTTCCCAGTAGCTGTAATGAAAAGGACCATGGAAAAGTAACACAGACATAGACACTTTCTGTATAATCTATATTATCAGGTATATTTGCTGAGATTAATTTCAGATGAGACATTTTGTAACAGAATGGACAGTAGTTGTTTGCAGAGCAGAGACCCCTGCGTTTCAGGTACCCCTCTACTGAACCCCTGTACTGCAGTTGACTAAAGCACAACTTCTGAAAAGCCATCTGGCTTTGATTTCAAGACATGAGATGTGGGGGATCTACTTTATTCCTGTGATAAATATTTCTTTTTGCTGGGATTAATACTACGCTATTAAAAAACCCTCACACCTGATTTCTAATTGGCATTTGCATGGTTCTATGTTTTGATGTCATATGATTCTCCCTAATGGATTAAAGAGTTAAGCCAAAGGTAATTTCTCCTTTTAAACTGTCTACATGCTGTAATCAAGTGAATTCTCGGTCCTCTAAACTAAATGGCTTAAGATCTTTAAGAGTTCCAATGTAATTTTCCAGACTTAACATAGTTTTTAAGGCTCTTTTTAACCCATCATGCAGTGTCCTTTTGTGACTTGAAACCAGGAGAACCTAGAATCAAATAGTCTGGTGAATTGAGGGGATCAGATTTATTACAAGTTCAGTATGAAACAGGTTGAGTGGAGTTAAAATTCACAAAGTATTTGCCACCCAGATAAAGAGCATCTTAAAATCTTCTGTCCAAAAAAATTACTTCAGAAGATGAAATACAAGGTACTGATATAGTATGCAACAGAAGGGGGCAAATGAGTCTCGTTTTACTGTGTTTCAAAGCTGTTCAAACATCAAATGACTGAAATTTTATCTTGAGCTATTGTGTATAAACATGGGCAAAAGAATGCAAGTAACCCAAGCAGCCAAATGAAAAATGAGCAGAAATAGAGAGTAATATGAGTACAATGTTCAGTAAGATCTGAAATGAATGCCATCAGGGGCACTCAACTCTGACAACACAGCTTGATGACTATGTTCTACTCTTAATACATAGGGTAAATAAAAAACATAATTATTTACTAATCCTTAAACAAAATCGTTCTCTAAGTTTAGTCCTGGTGGCACCCCACTTACTGGTTCTCTTACCATGTACAAAATTGGCCATGTGAGTTCAAGTCATAGAAATATTAAGGATTTCCACATTTAGATTAATTTTGACAACACAGCCAAATATTTCCCCATGTTTGCAGATATCTTACCTCCATGAGCTACACTCAGTTCTGCTTACAAACCGTGGCTAGGATCCTGCTTCTTTTGTCTGGGAGTAGGATTAAGTCTCCCAGTTTTTAAGGGCAGCCCTCTAGGCAGTTTTAAAGCAAGTAGTAGATACGGGAAAGGTTTTATGAACAATCCAGTTAGGTGTTAATAGGATCAGAATGATTACCTCTCCTATCATACTGAAAATGCATCCTCAGAGAGATTTTTCTTCATGCTATTTATACTTAGGTAAGCCCTCTGCAGAAGTTTCAAGCCAACCACAACTTTAAAGTAGTGCAAGTCTGCACAGGGCAAAGAGATGTTATGACACATGCAATCTGCAGTGGAAGAATAAGCTTTTACATCACTCTCTGAAATTTGGTACAGGTTTTGCACCATCCCACAAAACCCAGTTCCTGTTTATAAGGATTGAAAAGAAACAATGTTGAGAGAACAGAAAGTTCTGGCTAGTTTGGGGTGGTAGAGAGCTGTTGATCAAACAGCCCAGGCTTGTCTAACACATGCATCAGAGCTGGGTAGGGAATCACGGAGTGATAGCCAGCCGTCCTCTGCTTTCCTCCTTCAGCAAAGCAAGAATGTTCTCCTTGAAGCATGCCACAGAGTGAAGTTTAGCCAAAAGCAAACTGTTCTTTCAGGAAAGACAGCAAACCTCTCAGTTCTCACAGACAATTGTAAAAAGAAGTAAGGTATTCAAAGTCCTGCTAGCTAGGTTGAAGCAGTAGGTAGTCTACCAGCCTCCTGCCAGAAGCACTTCCTACAGGATTCTCACACCTCAGCAGGACACCCTGCTGATCAAAAGGCAAAGGCAGTTCTCACAGATGTATGTGAGAATACGAATGTATTCACGTGCACATGCAGACACACAAAAATACTTCATCTGCACACACATACCCCTCCATGTCTTTCCCGACCACTCAGTACAGCCACTGCCACGTACAAGTGTGTAACCCTTCAAGCATGATTCTTAAAGTCATCAGTACGGAGTTTGACACTCCTCACTTTACAAACAAACACCACAATATTTATTCAAAAATACAGGAGAAAAACAAGATTTGTAATCATACAGTGATGATCTCTGAACATGTCTAGAGAAATGCCCTTTTACATTCTGAACGTCAGACAAGGAAGTTAACTGATAAATTTCATGCTTGGGAACAAGAATGGAGAATTCTCCAGTTGCTTAGTCTGGACATTGTTTCTTTAATCTCTTTGTGCTGTATTTTGTGTTCACTCTGATGCCCTTGCATAAACCGGACGATTTAAGGAATCTCATGCTACAGAAAGCATGTGCTACCACTTCTGATAAAGTCTTGGTGTGCTTTGTAAGACAGTGTTTGCTAAAGACCAGAGAAAACAGCCAATCAAAAGAAGTGGTATTTTATGTTATTGCTTAGTATTTCCACTTTGAGCAAACTAATAGGACTAAAGTTCAAACTCAAATTTAGAAAGGCTAAGACAAGGTGGAGCAGTTGAGAATGAAGCAGTGAAGAAGTGAGATAAATTTGCAGATATTAACATGGGAAGTGAGGACAAAAAGTAGCAAAAGAGCACGAGGTGGGTCTGCAAAATCTAATACATAGGCAATAGAGACTGGCAGCAGGGGATGACTAGACATAATAGTTAACCTCCTGAAATTGCATGAGGGGTGGGTGATTGCTTCAGCTGAGGGACTGAAAGAAACCTGATACCATACAGGCCACTGAATTGAAAAAGTAATTATCTTCACAGCACAGACCAGGAAGCGTAACAGTCACACAATATTCTGAAGAACCTTTTCAAACAGAAAACACTGGAGATGCCAGGAGCAACACTACTAAATCCTGCACATTTTCACAAATATATCTAAGTACTACCAATTATTTCAAGGTCCTCTCCCAATATCTGGCAGCTATTTCACCTGTTTTTACTTCTGATCTAATCTTATTGATATATAGACATTCACATAGCAAAGTTCTGGATAGCTTTCTAGACCTTCTTATTTTTCATATTCACTATTTAGAGTCCAAACAGCAAGCAGAATCCTAAATATCACATCTCTGTATAGTATCTAACAATAAGGGAAATGTATCTATGTCTCTCACCCTTCCTTGTTCAACCTCTTCATCTTATACCCCTGTATTATTTTTCCCACAAAAATTTGGATTCTGATAAAATATTTACTTATGCCTTCCATTTCTTCTTGACTGTTTGAATGCTAAGGTATTTGGCACAAACTGGACTTTAATAAATATCTAGAGTTTGAAGAAGTATAATATACATAAATAATTCATGATCAGACTCAATCATGATTAGATATTAAGATATTAAAGACTGTAGATTACATCTTTTTACAAATACAGTTGTTATTTTATACAAGATTTTCTGCTAGTGATCTAAGAGGACATTAGAGATGTAATGAAAGAACTATGCATTTGCCATATCCTAGAACAATTTCTTTCTGTTAAAACGGGAAATATGATGAAACTTTCTCGAAAAGTCACCTAAAAAAACAAAAGAAAGAAAACCAGTAATGCACTTAAAATGGGCCTTTCAGAAATGCTCAGTATTGCCAAGGTCTTCTTTTAGTGAAGTCAGTACATCTTACACCTCATCACAGACACAGGACAGAATTAAAATAACAGGTGGTTGTATATTTTTCCCTGACAATATCTTCCAAATCTGGTTTTAGAAGGTTGAATAAATATGGTATATCAAACTGAAGGCATCTTTGATGGGAAAACAAACACTGAAATGAGTATTTTGGTGTGGCTTTATATTTGTTTGTTTGGTGTTTTTTTTTACTTCATATGTTGATGAATGAATGAAGATATGAAATTTCAAAGCATAAAATATGTAGAGGTTTGAAGTCTAGAATTAGGAATGTAAAAGTTATCATGCTTATTAATATAAACTGGTTACCTAAATAGCCTATGCTGATAGCATTAGCACAAATTGCCTCTCAAACAGAAGAAATGTCTTAGAAGATAATTAAAAGAACTGAAATTAATGATATATAAGTTCTTAACTTCTTTTTTAACCATTTTAACTTGGTTTTCAGATTCATGGAGACTTGAAGTCATGGAAGAACTGAGGTAGAATTTAAAATATTATAAGAGTTATTTGTTAAGAGTATAAGCTTTTGAAACTCTGTAGTGGTGCACCTAGAAATAGGTTTCTTTAGTTACCTCCAGATATGAAAAGCTTTTCATGATTATGGTTTCACAGAATTATGAGATTCTTCTTGAACCTTCAGAGAGGTTAAATCTATTTTCACTGAATTTGCTAAGCTGAACATTTCCCTTTGACAAAAATAAGTATGCACCTTCCAGATGGATGTTCCAGGTTTGGATTTGCAGGAATTTGTTCTTCTGGGATACACTGTCTGGAGGAGAAACTGAAATTTCTCTTACAAATATTTAAGTGTTGTGACAATATGTCTAAGAAAGATAGTAAGTCAAACAATACCAGTACAAACACAGAAGTGAAACTAGTGTATAAATATTTTTTTCCTAATATTTTCATCTATGCCCTTGTAAAAATAGATGAAAAGCAAACACACACCACTGGCTATATTAAATATCCATGAAAACTCATAAGAGTAGCTGGCATTAAGGCTAGAACAGATGTCTGCCTACTGACTATTTTACTTTTCTCTCTGTTCTGCCAGCAGTATTAACTTTTGGTGAGTGATTATTACTTTTTGCCATAGCACTGGGAAACTATATAACAGAAAAGGCTGAGACGCAGACCATCTAAGGCATTAAGTACCTGACTCATGCAGAGCTCTGCCAGTTAGATCTAACTGCTACCAAAGATTTAGGCCTGAGAAATTTTCAGCATCTCTGAAAAATTTCCGTGTAGGGCACATAGTTTCTTAATGGAACTGCTGAAGCATTAAAAAGAAAAACTAGATGGAAACCATCAAGGTGAGTAAAACTTCTCTTTATTTTAGCATATAGAAGCAGAACTAAAGGAAACACAAAAGGGAATGTATGCTAACGAATGAGCTCAGTATCTGTAAACTACATTCTGTCAAGCCTGCTGATTAAAAAGATTAGATGAGCCATTTTCCTAGGATTTTGTCATAAGTCATACTGAATCTGTGCTTCAGCAGATGTCAATCAGTCCTTTGTCAGGGAGCCAGTGGTGGGCTGCCCTTGGCTGGCTGGCAGGTACCCACCCAGCTGCTCTTTTTCTCCACCCCTTCAACAGAACAGAGGGAGAGAATAAGTTGAAAATCTCATGGATCAGGAGAAAGGCAGTTCAATGAAAAAAAAAAAAAAAAAAGCAAAGGCTGCAGGTGGAAGCAAAGCAAAGTGAAAAAAAAAAAAAGGATTTATTTGCTACCTCCCACCAGCAGATGATGTCCAGCCACTTCCTGGGAAGTAAGGCTTCAGTACACATAACAGTTGCTGCAGAAGATGAATCCATTAATAACAAATGTCGTCTGCCCCCTTTCCGTGAGCTTTTATTGCTGAGCATGATGCTAAGTCATATGCTATGGAATATCCCTTTGGTCAGTTTGGGTCAACTGTGCCAGCTGTGTGCCGTCCCCAGATCTTTCCTACTCCCAGCCTACTGACTTTTGGGGGTGGTGGCTTGGAGAGACATCCTTGATGCTGTGTGAGCACTGCTCAGCAATAGCCAAAAACATTGATGTGTTATCAACAGTGCTCTAGCTACGAATACAAAGCACAACACAATATGGGCTGCTATGGGAAAAGTTAACTCTATCCCAGCCAGACCCAATACAGGGCCAAATTTCAGGTTTTTTTTGGAAGGCCATTTCTGCCTGTTGGGACACCTACTGACTCTGTTGTATTCCATATTTTCTTGGCAAAAAGTAAAGCACAGCTCAGCTGTCCCTGGCAGTGACATAGAAGCTGTAACAAATAATTGCTGCAAGTACACCTTGTAGTCAAGACTGTGTTTTTATTGTTTATTCTGCTTATATTAAATAGTAGATGAAGGAATGTTGTAGAGGAATTGGCATGACTATTAATATAGCTGTCCGGGAGGGAAATGAATAGCCTCCTAGTCACCATTTGAAGACTAGTGCTTGCCAATATTTATCACTTGCAATCAACATGCAGAGAAGAATATAACTATCCCTGAACTGACTCCACCTGTTTTACCATAAAACCACAAAAATCTGGCTTTCCTTTCAAAAGAACAGGGAAACCTAGCACCCAAAGAGTGTTACAGATCAAGCCCTGCTTCTGTGCCCTCCTGCCTAGGGAAAGGGAAGATGGCCGAGGCAGGAATTTGCCTTGTCGAACCTCAAAATTCAGAAAATGGTATTGATGATAAGTTATAAAAATACCGACTACTCTCTGAAGAGGAACATTCCGCTCGGGAGGTAACACATTTCTGTGGACAGTTTCCATCCATTAAAACTTTCCATGCCGGGTTTTATGCACCATTTTTCTTATTGGAGTTAACCTAATACTAGCAAGAAAAAGTTCCCAGACATTTAAAGTAGAATGCAAAAACACCCTTACACACATACAATTTAATGCCTGGTCATACTGCAGGAGAAATGGTATAGAAATGTATTCATTTTGAGTCAACATCAGCTAATTATCTACACAATGATCTAATATATCAGAATGAATGAATCTTTTCAGAATACTTGTCTTCCCTGATGTCACTCTTTTTTCAAACCAAGTGAATCTTTCCTAGTCCTTTGTTCCCCCATACTCTGGATTTCTTTAGTTATACCACATACTGTCTTCCAAGAAGTATGGAAAGACTCAAGACTACAAATCTGAGCATATCTTTATGAAGAAAACTGCTTAAGAGCACTACAGAGAGAAGTATATCAATTGTAACCAGCATTTGCACTGGCTGTTTTCCCATTTCTTCCTTCAAGGGTCTCCCTCGTGTGCTTCAGTCGTTCCTTCCACACACTCGTAGGTCGTCACTTACCAAGAGAACAATGCAGTGAAAGGCTCACTGTGAGAGAGATTGTTCCTTAACTAAACAGAAACCTTTTTCTTAAGTTTCCTTTAAGAAACCTTTTCTTAACTAAACAGAAACATCTTCTGAGCGCTCTTGAAAATCCTTATACCTCTGAGTTCTATATTACCATAGACGATTATGCTGTTATTGCATGAGGATTCTTACCAAAACCAATGGATGGAGGATCTGGAGGGACCAAACACCCCTCAATAACAAAAATAAATCCATAAAAAAGCAGCAAAATTATTCCAGGGGATATTTTGTAAATGTCTATTATCGGTGAGCGTTTTGTTGGTGGCCCTTTGGCATCCAATAAGCCCCAAAGAATCCATTTCTGTAAGATAAATTCTAGGGTGATGCTCAAGAAACTTTGGGGAAAAAACCCTTCTCTGTACTGTCTACTCCATTACATAACAATTGTGAGTATAGTGAATTAGTACAGTTAATAGGGAGCGCTCAGCAGTCTAAGGCAGCTCCACTAATCTGTTACTTTACCTTAAAATTAATAATTGCACTCAAAATAACACAGGGCGTTTGAGTCGAGTTTGAGTCAAGTAATTTGTTCTTTCTTGATGAGTTTCCACTCCAACATACCTTGAAGATAGTGAACATGTTTTAAAGCTGCCCTTCAATAAACTGCTCCTTTTTTTGTCCTCTCCAGCGGTGCTTGCCCACCCCGATTCCTGTTTTAAGCCATCATTTCACAGATGTACAAAAATGAAAAATCCTCCTTCTCTGCCCACCTGCTTCTGCCAGGAGCTGTGAACGCCTCCCACATTCCCTATTTCATGCTATAATTAGAACAAATATTTGAAATACAAATACTCTCTACTTCTCCTGCTGCAGTCTCTGGTTGCTCTCCTGTCACTCTGCTGCACTGCCTAGAAAGACTTTGAGCCCTTACTGAAAATCAGATTTTCTGATTTTTTTAGCCAAGGCTTTGGTTTAGGCCCCCCAGCACAAGAAATATTAGCCTTAAACTGCTTTGTTACACGTGCCTGTGGGTCTGCGCAGGGCCTGTGCTGTCCTCAAAGCCACCAGCAGATCCTTTATCTCATTCTGCACTTCACCTGCTCCCTCTGTATTCACATCTTTGTGAGCCCTGGCTAATTATTCCCTTTGAAGCAGACAGTAGATGCCGTGATGCATTTCAGCCTGACTAAAACATCCCTTGTTTATTGCTCTGTCCCCCAGGAAGGTCCCCATGCTGGAGCTGGACCGTGGAAGGCACATCAGGCTTTGTTGCTTTTAGATCAGTCAACGTTGCTCTGGATATGGCAGAGGCTATCACGGAGGGCTGCTTCCCCTAGATCCCTTTTCTGCTGCCAGACCCGTACAGCATTATCCGTCAAGGGTCAGACCCGCAGCCCCTCACAGGCGTGTTCTCTGTTCTGCCTGCCTTGCGCAGCTGAACCCAGCACTTCAGGACAGGGCTCGACTGAAGTTCAAGCCTTGATAGCAGCAGCCTCTCTGGAGACAACCTGAACGGGCTTAAAACGCAGCAACAGAGCTACCACAAATGAGCAGAGGGATGAGTTCATATTTTTCCTGTCAGTCATCTGTTTGCTTGAAAACAAATAGCAAACCAACAGCAACATACCATGCACCTACTAAGAGGTTTCCTGTGTCTTCCCACCCCCACCATGATGCCTCTTCTACAGACCTGCTGAAGTCCCGCAGATCTGCCTCACTGTGAGCTAGCAAGAAGATATTCTAGGTTAGTTGGAACTTTATTGTTAGGTACGGTTTAGGCAATAGAGGCTGCTTTTCATTGCCATCATGCCTATTACTCTTCCAATCTTTTGTTTGATGTTTTTGAGACTTTGACACCCTTGAACTGTTAAAGGGAACTAGCCTATGAGGGAGAAAAATGCTGAGGCAGGAACTGCATTGGGTTTACTGGAAAGACACCCTACAGATCTAACTTTGAAACCACACTCCTGTACCTAGTTCAGAGCATCTTCCAGTGGGGCAGCTCCCAAGACACTCTCCATTAAGAAGGGAAGTGTGGGCAGGTGTCCTTCTGCCTTTCCTTCAGTGACTGACACATCAGGGAGTGGTCCTGGGTGAGAGCTGTGAGAAGTACAGCTGAAAAGCATTCCCACTCACGTCACCAACTGTGCCTTTGACACCTCTTCTGTCTGTGTTTCCAGTTACAAGAAAAAGATTGGCCTGGAAAAAGAAGTGAAGGTGGGAGTCTACCTGAATCCTCTGTAAAAGCAGCAGTTCTTGTGAAGAAATTTCTTGTTGGGAAATTCACTAAAATCATACTCAGACTGCCTACTAGGAAATGTCCAATTTTTTTTCTGTTGATGATCAGTGTATAGATGCTACTTGAATCCACTGATAGCATGAAGAGTGAAGGTTTGGAAGGCATGAGGCTCTACATCTTTGCTTTCCTGACCCCACATAGACACTTATGTCTATCTTAGGAACTAGAACAGGTGGTGGAAGTACAGCCCTCTACCTAAATACCTCTATTTGTTCCTTCCTCATTTGCTTGCCTTATTGAAATCTGAAACTCTTCCACTGCTTTATCTGTATACGACTGAGAACAATGAGGCTCTCATCTTGTTTGCCAGAATAGTGAGATGAATTCAACTGTACATGCATGCTCATAAATGTGATAAAAGAACGCTGAAAATTGAACATTAGGAATCATTAGGAATTAAAAGAGTGAAGCAGAATTATTTGTGGAGTCTGGAATCAGTTCTAGCTTGTGTTTGCACGCTCTGTGATTACAGCTGCGTTTCTGGTGCACAGGAGATGTTGTCTTCTGAAATGTAGTTCTGATTCAAATCAGACCAAAATGTTTTTTTTTCTACCAAGCAGAAACAAGAAACTGTCATTCTTGTCTATTTCCACTAGAGATCTTGGGGTAAAGCTTAATGAGCCAGATACGTTTCTTACAAAACTTTTTGTATGCCCAGTACTAATTTTGATATAATATTTGATTTTATAATTTTGCACAGTCTTTTGTAAGCTATCCCTGGCTGATTCAGGCTTCATTTCCATGAGATAGTAACATGTGTCTTTTCGTCACTACATGTGGGATTTGATCGATGCATTTCCCTTCTGTGGTTGGTTGTACTGTGGTCTGGCCCCAGTATCAATCTGACATATTGTGGTGCACACCCAGATCTGGGACTTGGGAACACTCCCACATATGCAAGATTAGACTTAGCATTATAAAGTTAATAACAATTATTTTTTTATTTATTTCCACTAATCAGTGCTTTAAAATGAATTATTAATTTCATTATGAATTATTTTAAGATGCTCATCCATACTTTTTTTTTTTGCTATGAGTTTACAATTTCAGAGAAGACCAAAAAAGCTTAGTTCATTTAGCCTAGTGAAATGGAGTCTGAAAGTGGTATGATTGCTCTGTGTAAATACACCAGGAAAGTAAACACCAGAGGGGAGAGAAGAGCTGTTTAAGCTGAGGACAATATTGGCACAGGCAGAGAGGAAAACCTGATTGTGAATACCAGGTTTACATCTGCAAGAACCTGAATGGTTTTCCAGTTAGTGGGTGAGGGGATGAGAAAGAAAAAAACTAAAAAAATTTAGGATTCTGTGACATACTTGCCTGAGATGGCAGGGTTGAAGCCAAGTATCCAAGAGGCTCCCTCGTGTACAGTGTTCCTGTATTTAATGTGTTTATCTTCAGAATGACTGAGACATCTGGCTGAAAATATTAGCACAGTGCAGAGATACTCAGCTTGGAAGTATCAATCCAAATGGTTTATTCTTACTCACAATAGAAAAATGCCTGTAGTAAGCATGTGACAGTCCTATTAATGAGTGGTACTACAAATCTCCCCTACTCTATCAGTAAGTGTAGCCTACACATGTTTGCCTTAAAATAAGAGACTCAAGATTTAGCATGGTGTAAATGACAAATAATTAAATAGCATCTTTAAATCCAGCCACATCTCCTTTCAAACCAAACTCTAGACTCCAAACTGTTATACTTGCATATAGCTTAGAGACCAGATTCTGTCCTGTAAGTGCACTGCTGTAAATACACAGCTATTTCTACTAAGTGACCCCCCCTTTTTTTTTGATATACATGTGGAGGTGACAGTAGTTGACTGTTAAGGTGATCAGATAGGATTGTGAAGTCTATCCCAGTGTCTCTAGAGAAGCACTGATTTCCCCCCCCCCGCCCCGTAGGAACAGAAATAACAAGGAAGTCTAACACCAGGAGAAATGATGACCTGGTGTTACTGTGACGTTAGTGTGGTGCAGACATGCCAAAACTACTTGCTAAATCATAAATGGTGCTACTGTTAGCACTCCAGCTGTGACTGAACAGGGTAGATCACCTCAAATTCCAACTAAGCATGACTTTTAGATTTGAGAGGTGTAATGGGGGAGAAAAGAGAGGTGCAGAAACCATCCATGAAAGGACCTAGTGTTATGTCTTCATCAGCTGTCAATATTGTTTATATTTGGAAGATGTAGAGCACGTTCCTGTCCTCTATTTCAGCCCGTAGCCTTTCTGGTTTGTTCCTACATGCAGTAAGCAGGATAAATGTGTTCATGATATTGTCCCTAAACTTCTACCCACACCCTGGCCAGCTTCTTTAAAGCTACCTCTGCTGTCTCACTGACAGCCTTCAGCAGCATCAGCTGTTAAGGGAAGAACCATGTACTCATCATAATCCATCAAAACAAAATACAGAAGACAAGTAGACGATTCTGTGTCTATGAAGAATGGAGAAACGCTTATAAGAGTGAAGACCAAGTGATTCAGCTGATAGCAAAGGGAAAGTGCAGTTTTGAGAGTGGCTGGTTGTTTCCAGTGAGACTCATCCTAATCTGTGCAGAAGGGCAGAGACCAATCAATGGCTGTTCTCTGCCTGATTAAGGATTTGCCTGCCCAGCTTGAATTTGATGAAGCATCTCAGGAGGCTGGCAAGTGTGCCAAAGCATGTGCCTTATTTATATGTATAAGGACTGCATTCAGTCTTCAGAATCGCATGACAACTAATACTAATAAATAGATAAATAGATTTAAAAGCCTGCTGTCTATGTGCAGCAAAGGTACCAGAGATACCTGACCGATAGTAAATCAGATAGCGTTCCACTGGATCTGCTGCAGCAGACACGTACTGAAGGAGGAAACACGAACCAGGTTTCCTGATGCCATATGTGTTGCTTTCAGTAATAAGTTCATGCAGAGAATGTTGTCTCTAAAAATCTGTTCTGCTAGTGGGGTGGTGTTCTCACAAAAAAACCTCGAGAAGCCTGCTCAGAAACACAGTACTTAGTGTAGTATTGTGTTTCTGTCTGTGTAGCAGTGTACTGGCCAAAGGCGCTAAGCAGGGCATTTGAGTAGGACTACAGGAAGAGTGATAAATCTTAAATTGAAGTGCCATAGATTATTACCTCAGTTCTTCTGTAAATCCCTGTTTATTTTACTGTTACCGCCTGGAATAAAACCATATTGCAAAGCTGCTAGCAAGCACACAACCTTGTAATACTGGAAGTAGAAAATTCCACCAAAGTCATCATGAAAAGCTTTGAGGTTTACTGGGAAAGTCCTGCCATACTAGAAAAGGAAGCTTGTTCAACACAGTCAGCTGCTAGATAGGGAAATATCACCATCATTAATTTATTGTCCTGGAAAGACGAAAAGGTCAGTGATCAGGATTAGCTCTGTAACACTTGGCTTCCAAAGGGGTGCAACTGGTCAGCTGTCCGAGTTGTTCCTTTTAGTGGTACTCCTGGTTTCACCCCAAACCTTGTGAATTAAAACAAAGAACAAAATACGGCACTTCAATAAACTTTTTATATTCAAAATATGAATAAAACTTGGCTGTTGACTGCATAATTCTGAACATCTTCTTTAAAAATATGCTATGTCTAAAGGATTTTGTTCTTTACTCACCCTTCTCTCCAGAATGCCATTTTCATACTTAGGAACTTGAACATATATTTACAAATTGGACTCTGTGGGCTTAGGCATTATCACATCCCTCTTCCACCATTAGTCCAAAGCTGTGCAGATAGTTTTTGCACTATTTTAAAAGTCTGCAAGAGGTAAATAGCTGACTCTGCATGGTAATCAAAGATGTTCTTGACTGAAGGGATATTTTCAGAGATCATAACTCTATTGCAGAAGTCTTGCCCTTTAGTTCCTCTTTACCATTCTTGTGTGCCACTGAAATTCTGTCACTAATTTCCAATTTTATAATTCAATCTGAGTGACAGTATGCTCGAAGTCACACTCATTAGTTCTCCTGGTGATTGAAATAAATGTTACACATCAGCGTGCATATAAAATATGCTCCTGTGATCATAGAACCCTGAAGACAAATAGCTATACGTGCCTCCAGAGCTGCCTTCATATTAGTTTTCAAAAAGATGAAACATTAAAACAAATAATGCTAGAGACAACTAAGCAGGAGACACGTAGTATAATAAGAAAATGTATTAACTTTTTTCCTTAATACATTTTCATGAGAGGCTCTGAAAGGATTTTAAAAGCTTTGCTGTAAATAGGCTTCCCAATATAGCTGTCTGATATCTCCAGGACTTTGACAGGACCTCAAAATGCATCAACCCCTGCAGAGGCATACAGAAATCATTATTAGTATTGTGCAACAATTTAGGCCAACAAAAATCTGAGACAGAAATGTGTATTTTGACAACTAGTAGATGCACTTACAAGAAATTAGTTTGAAAAGCAAATTTATGAATGGATGGAATGAAGATCGTGACTTTTCTAGGGCTGCGGCACCCAGCTCATTGAGGCAGCGGTACCGACTGACCGAACTAGGACCTCAGTCACAGCAGAGAAGCGCTGTCGTCTCTGATCAGCCACGCTGCTACTGCAGCTGCTTGTCTCGGGCCCCTTTTCAAATGTCGGAAATATTCCTGGAGGTTTGAGCAAGCTTAAGTGATTAGGAGGAGGGTAGCAATAGTCTAGGACAGAAATTCGTTATGAAGGGGCAAATGGAAAATCTAGAACGGCTATCACAGAAGTCCTCAGTGTAAGTCTGAGGAAACTAATGGTCTCATCCGTGTCCACCGAATTCAGTGGGAACAGATTCGAGTTCATAAAAAAACAGCAACAAGACCTTCTACCAAACTTTTATGACTTCTAAAATATCAGTTTGAATGATCTCGTGGTTTTTGGAATACATGAGTTTGCTTACATAATTTTCTAATCTCACTTAGTTTCCAAGTTAATATTCTGTTTCTAATATAAGTAATTGATCACTTGAACTTCGTATGTTTGTATACTTATAAATATACATTGTATATATAATCCATTTTCTTTCATTTATAAAAATGGATACATCAGAATCTGCCCCTAAGGCCACAGAACTTCTGTACAGATGCAAGAAACTGCTGTCAGAAAACTCCTTTGTGTCCTTAGTCATCAAGCTTTCTTCCATTATTCTTTCTTCCAGGGTGCCTCATCAGTCAACGTTTCAGACAGTATTGCTACCCCAAGTCATAATACAAAGAATAAATCTTCTATTTTGCATTTTACCTGAGAAATAAAATGTAAAATCTCATTATCTGATAGCTAGATGATGCAATGTGTGTCTTTTAGATTTTAATTAAATTGGAAGTTTGACGTGCCTGAAATCACAAAAAGGAGAATACCGCTGAAGCAGTTTATAATTCAGATGCGGTTTTGTGCAGAAATACCCAAATGATTTCGGCTAGCTGGCTTGGTACCTCTGTTCCTGATTCTCTGCACTATACAACGACGCAGGAGTTAATCTGCCTTGCCAAGGAGCTGGACTTAGCTGGTTATTTCCACGATGCGCGATGTGTCCTAGCCTGCAGCCTGCACTGCGGATAACCCTACAGCCAGTGAACGGCAGCAGCCAGCGCACGGGCTTTTCCCTTCCTGATCCTACAAGCGGTGAGCACGGGCTGGGCTGTGATGAAGTGGTTCACGCTGTTGGTAGTGAAGGTCATCTCCCGCTAGAGAAGGTTTGCTCAGTTAAGCAGTACCCTTCAAGAGCCGCTGGGCTCTCCTCCTGAGCTCGCTGGCAGCACCCGGCTCCGGGTGGAAGCTCCTCAGTCTGCACGGTCCCCAGGGCCCCCGGCTCCGCCGGCCTGCGGAGGAGGATGCTGCGATCGCAGGTGTGAAAATCTCCGGGGACCAGGCTCTGGTCTGCAGACAGTCGTGACAGCACGATGTTCTTCTGGGCCAGGCACACGGGACCAGCCATCCCTGTGCCTTCGCTGTCAGCCGCAGCAGAGGATAGCCCAGGTCCATACAGATGTTTAAAAAATTTATTTCAATGAGTGCAATTTTTTTTTTTTTTGTAGCCTGGGCTGCACAGGTGAACTGCTGAAATTCACTGCTGTGTTGGAATTGGTCTGCCTCCTTTTTCCCTTTCTAGACATTTTCCTTGCTGCCAAGGAAACCCGGTGTGGGAAAAGCCGCTGAGAGCCCGCACACGGCTGCTGTTGCTACAGAAACAAGCGGGGATGCCTGCAGACCTCTGGGCAGAGCTCTTCGGCGCAGTCGTGCCCTTGGAGGGCTGAGATCTTCGCGGGGGAAAAGACTAGGGAGAAAACACAACTGTTATTTTTAATTTTGTTTGATGTCGTGAAGGTCTTCAGCATTTAGTGTCTGAAATGGATTTTCTAAAATCATAGCAATGAGAATATCTCCTATATTCCCCTAGCACTGCTGCCTGCCTGTGCTTACAATCATCTGCGCACGAAGCAAATAATCAAGCAACTGCCGTAACTGACATATCCCATTCCCCTCACTCTCATGCCGAGTTATTCCAAAGAGATAGATAAGAAGGAGATATAGACAGATGTGATCTGTTTGGAAATGCAAATGATTACTCTTCAGAAGTTTTTTGTGCATCTGCGTAGCTAGTATACAAAACCAGTAGCAACTTTCTAAGAACAGTGGAAATTATATGTACTGCTAAACCACATGCTGGAAGGATATTAGATCAATTCTCAAGAGTCCCAGTGATATTTCAAATGTGTCTATTTTGAGTTAAGGTTATATACACAAAATCACATCGCAAATCTGATGACATTTCTTGTCTCCCACAAGGACTGACACTTGTCTGCTCATTAGTTGACCTTCATGGGCTTCTCATCAGATATGCATGGGCACGTTCGGCTTTTTTACTGTAATGGTACTTCTCTTACTCATTTCTGCTCACACTCCACACAAATCGTTCACCTTGTAGCTTAGCCAATGTTCTTATACTAGTAAAGATTCAAAACTAATTGCTCAAATGAATTATTGATCAGAACTAAATTGAACAGAGAAGGCAAGTAACAATTTGCGATGTGAAATAAACAAAGTTTTATATGTCAATCCAGTGTGTTCAGTACACACGCTGAATGTTTCTCTGCTAACGGGTACACGTTTCTTAAGCCATTCCTGTACATTGTTTGCAATATGTGAACTCTGGGTTTATGGATTGTTATAGCCCTCTCTCTGCCTCAGTCTTCGAGGCTCTCAGTAAAAATGCTAACAGGTACACAAGCCATTGTGCTCCAAATCTTGTGGGACTGGCCAAATAAAAAGCAGTTGCATAAATTAGTGATTCATACGGAGAGTTTAAAGAGCTTTGGGATTATACTAGCAGCGGAATAGGAAGCAGCAGCTGGAAACAAACTGAAAGCCCAGCTTTTACCTTTTGTATGAAAAATGCAGCTGGGGTTGCAAGAGTAGAATGTTGTTATTCTTTAGTATGTCTCCAGACACCGAAATACTGACCACATCATGGTGAAAAGAATTAAGTTCAGCCACATGTTCAGCATCTTTCTGCCTGCCAGCCACAAAAAAACCAAAACAAACCCACACTTTGAAATTGAGGATATGGAGTTAAGAAATATTCAAGTTTGGAGTATATTTAAGAGAGCCCGTAGCAACAAGGACAGACAAAAGTGCAAAATAGAGACAAAGCAGTTGTTAGGCACACTTACAATCTAGGAAATGTAATTATTTTCAGTCACTCACATTCTTGCTTTTCTTTGCTAGCACAGCTATGGGACAAAGACTTAAGCTTGGCACCAGTTTGGAGACAAACACTGGAACCTGCTTTGGGAACTACTGGTACCTCAGGCTTGTACAACTTTTATGCACTTTATAGTTCCAGCTAAGAAATAATATGAAGCAAGAGTCTGATATAATGCCGATGTCTACCATGCAGACGCCCACCTCTGAAGTAATACAGTCATGTTGCCAGTGGAGAGAAATAAGTGCTAGCAGGGCATAATTAATCTCTTCTTAAAGCAGACATTTAAAATAGGTCAGATCAATCACTTCTTAGAAGCCCCCATTTCTCTCAAGTATGGGATATTGAAGATTAGCCCAGCTGTAGATCTTTGCAACTAAAATAGGAGAAATAAATCCCATACTATGTTTTCACATACTATTGTGTACCATAATCACACAGTTACAGGTATTTCTCTGAAGCCTAACAGTCCAAGTTGGCATGTTACATATAATATAGACATAAAATACTATCTGAAGACATCTCCACTATCATCAGCAGAGCAGATACATAAAGGACTCTACCTCCCTAGTTTAACTAATTGAAAAATAAAGCTAAGGGATTCGCTAGTTGTCCAAAAAGAAAGGAGAGGCAAAGAATTTAGGTTATCTAATCAGAGAAGTAGGTCAACATATTCCTTAATTTAGAAGGAGAAAATAAACCATAATGAGAGCAGCCAACTAGGATAGACCTGATTTTTCTTACAGTTAACTAAATTATGGAAATTAAGGAAAAACAAGAGAATCGTTGGAAATTTACAGCTCTCCCCAAGATGTATCAATCGTTGTTTCTCACATACAAGTATAACACTGCCTCCCTTTTAGGCTGCAAATTAAGAAAATTAATATACAAACATGAAATTTGAACAATTTAAAACAGTGTGACAACTAACTTCTTTTCTCTAGTTAATAAAAGGGGAGGAAATTTTCACAAAATCCCCTTCATTGCTATTATCAGTCCAATTCTGCCTTTCTGGTGGCAACAGAAGGTCAATTTAATGGCTTTGAAAGATCCACTAGTAATGACCCAGAACCAAAATAAGCATCATGCCATTAGCAGTCACTCAGCAGACAGTGAGCAGGTGAAAGATGATTTTGTGGTTCAGACTCAGTTCCAATATAATGATCCTTCATTTCCTCTGAACTATCTGAAAACTGCCTGTCGAAGTGTTTTGAAAGGAATAAGGGAGGACAGATACTTGCAAGATACCCACCTTACTCATCCACGAAGGGACTTTTGTGAAGACATTCCAAGAGCTGGACGAGGTGGACAGCCATGAAGTTTAGCCTTAAAGCCAAAACAGAGGTTCAGAAATAAGGTGTACAGTTCCAGGCTAGGATCCTGAACACCAGTGAGTCTAAAGAGATCTGTGTTATACATCTAACTCTACTGTCCAATCTGTGACTGAATCAATTCTAATAGATACTGGTTTACCGGGAAATATTCTCAGGCATATTCAATTTACTTGTATTGACACAACCTGTGACTGTATTTGGGTGAGTCCCTTAATTTCTCTGTACTTCATTTTCTGTATGTTGATGCTTTACTCAGAAATTGTAGTGTTATTGCCTTATACGTAAAGGCAAACCTGGACATATACTTTGGGTAAATCTAGTAATACCTCCACTGAAATAGTCCTGTAACTTATTTCATAACCTGTACTGTATTATGTGAATGAATTTAAAAAAATAGTTAGTATAAGTGGCCTATTTAGAATGCTGCATTCTCATATAGCATGCTTTCTTTGGAAAAGATTTTTTGAGAAAAATGGCTAGAAAAACAACACTTTCTGTATTCTCCACACCCACAACTTAAAAAAGAAAGAAAAGAAATTCTGATCTGAGGGGCAAAAGAGAGGAGTCATAATTTTTATGCTCTTAGTCATTTGATTCACCTGAGCAATGACCTCTCTGCATGATTTTATGCACTATATGACTCAGCTATGGAAAAGCACTAGTTCTTGCAGGATGTTTCCAAGCAAAATATCTGTATTGACTCCCTGTTTTCTTTCAATGTTAATTTAAGCATCATGGGGATGATAAGTTGTTAGGTATCTACCTTCTCACAGTATTTAGATTGTTGTGTTTCAAAGTAGAATATAATCCCCAATAAATTAAAAAAATAACATTTCAGAAGATTTTTCACAAGGTATATTATAACTAATAACTTCCTACAGTCATACTCAATTAAAAGGAGTCAGCAGGTAAGAGTAGGTGCTGTGTTCTGCAATTTGGATTGTGTTAGGCTGTTCCCATCTTCCGTACACTTTTGTTCCAGAAGAAAACCTTAAGATGTACTATTTCTACTGCATGCAATGCATTTGTTGGGAAAATACATTGTGAATTTATACATGCGAGAAAGCAGCTGGCACGTGGCTCCGACTGACCAGCACACCAGCACACAGTGCAGGAGAGTTCAGAGAAGGGCAAAAAAAAAATCAATGCGCGCAGGGAAGACTGTGTCATAAAGAAAGCTAAACTTGTCTCAACGCCAGGGAGGCTGGAGGGTAACGTTGGTTTTAGATAGGACAGCTGCACCATTGAATCATCAGGTTCCCTGACATAATTAATACGCATAATATCTTCCTGAGCTCCCCGGACCAGCGTGCCAGCACTGGGAGGGCATATGCATGGCTCAGCCCAACATAACGTATAAAATCTGGTCAACTAATAGAACAACTTTGGAAGAGAGCTTGATCTGGTTTTAACCCATGAATGCCTTCCTAGTGACCGGGGATGCCCAGTATGATGATAGTGAGCATACAGAGACCAGTAATGAGAAACATGTTCGTACTGTGATTCAAACAGTATTCTGGTGTGATTTCAGTATATTGCTCCATCATTCTGCTAAATCAAAATCCCAAATATACCAAAAAAGTAGATTTTTTATTAAACATTAAAACCCTCTTCCTGGTCAGAGAGTATTGAACTCTGACAGTGGCAAATGTGGAAATGCTCCTGAGGTAAAGTCAAGACAGAAGTTAGATCTACTGTTGAAGTGGGTCAACTGAAATTTCAAATAATCAGAGTGTGTCAGAGTTTACAACTCATGGAAAGGAAGGCATAGGAATCATGCACTACATGCCTGGTTCTCATCCCAAATTTTAAGTCACAAAATGGATCAAGCCTATCCCTGAGTTCTAGGAACATTCCCGTGTCCCAGTCTTTCATTGTTTAGCTGCAGACTGGCTGGGATGCTCCTAAACAACGAGTTACTCCTAGAACTGTAGATTAATAAATGGTCCTATGAAAACTTCCATGGCAAGATTGTCAATTATGCTATTACAGGAAAAATAAAAACTGTTGCAGACAGGGACACAATGCGTGCTTGCCTCTGCAAATCAGACAATGTGATAACATAGACCGCTATGCAAAAATAGCTAGCTTTCAAAGCATAAAGAACATGCTTACAAGGATACATTAGATTGAACAGTTGGAGAAAACCAGTCACTGGGCATTTTAAATGTACTTCTACAAGTAAAATAATTTGGAATACTACTATTTTTGGAAGTTCATAATAGCATAGTTCCTTATTTTCGGTAAAATATAGGGAAAAGCAGTGCTGTTTCAATGGAGAAAGTTTGTACCAGATGATTCTCTCCTTACTGTTGAACAAAACAGTGTGATGGGAAATACCGCAGCTGTAGTACCATGGCATAGCATTGAGTGCTCCTTGAGTTATTTTCTGTGTTTCCTTAGTAAGGTGTATATGTATTTTTAATAGAGGAAGGGTTTTTTCTTAGGAGGTGTCAGGTCTGGTTTTCTACAGTGGTTTTTAATTAAGAACTTGTCAGTCACTTCCCATTGTAAAAGTGCAAAGGAAAAGCAAAAATAAACTTGAGGTTCATTCAGTCACAGCCTCAGAAACCAAAGCTGGTGTATGAAGCCAGCTGGATTTGCAGCGTGGGCCATGTCTCTTCACATACTTGTTTGAGTGAGCGAGCCACAGTGGAAACGAGGTGACTCAGCCGTGAAAGTAACAAACTGCAGCACACTCTGAGCAGATGAAATTAGTGAGAAAGAACCTCATCTCCGCAACGAAGTAAAACTGTTGGGAACAGCTAAATGGCTAGATTTTCTGACCTGGGGTCACCGTGACACGTGTCACAAGGAGAATACGTAAAGCAGTAGGTGACAGTCGACATTCCTCACTGCGGTGCCTGGGGTGGGATTCAGCCACGCAAACAAACGTGCCTACCGCCAGTTCGGGCCCTGTGGCGGTAGCCTGCCAGCTTCCACATGAACCTCCAGAAAGTTGTAAGTTGCCTGTAAGTATATGCCAACTTCAAGTAGGTATCTTAGGTAAAACAGGACATTTAAAACAGCACTAAATGCGCATAGGACAACTCAGACCAGTCCTTACCGTCTTTGCTGAAGCATATACATGTTGCTGTGTTTATCTATGTATACATGTGTATTGGCTTTGAGTGGCAAGGTTTTGGTAGCGGGGGGGGATTACAGGGGTGGCTTCTGTAAGAAGCTGCT
>JANXJC010000026.1:477317-520152 GCA_027564655.1 Leptodon cayanensis
AGCTGAGGAGGGGGGAGTGATAGAACGGCTTTGGTGGGCACCTGGCGTCTAGCCAAGGGTCAACCCACCACAACATGTTGTATGTGTACAAATATGTACACATGCATGTATGTCACCCACAGTCAAAGGAGATAAGCATCTGTACTTATCTATGTGTATCTGCACGCACAGGCAGTTTCCTTTACACAAACACGTCAGTCCTCTGTATCCAGCGAAGTGCCAGCTGAGTCCAGAACCAGGCTTTCCCCAGACCGCTGCGTCACTTACCCCTCTGTAGGCTGCCGTCACCGCCACGTTCGCCATGTCACCGTAACCGGCTCTGCAGTCTTCCCTCGGCAACTGAGGCACAGTGTTACCTGCTCTCCAGGTAACTTCAGTTTTTTTAAAGTTACGTAGTGAGCATTTTAGTACAAGCATATTCTCTTTTTTCCCCTTTAATCTAGGTGACCTCATCTTCGAATGGGGCTGACTGGTTCTTCCAAAGAAGTGTCAAGAACCTCCTGTTTTCACAGATGAATTCTCAGTCACCATTTCCCTGTTGTTGAAATATTGTCAATCATTCACTAAGGTCTAAGATTTTTAATAACACTGAGGTATTTAAAGATCCACAGTTTCCTCTCTGCCAGAAAGGCACTTTTCTTTTTTTTTTTTTTTTTGTCAACAGATAACATTTGGCTAAGGAGAAATTCACTCTTCATTACTGAACATTAGTCGTTGCTTGTCACAGATCATACTCTGAATCTGTGCGTCAAGTGAGAGGCATGCAGGGGTACTTGGCTCCTCTCCACAGGTGTTCTATATTGTTGATAGCAGCATGGAGATGGTAATGGTTAATGAAGCATGTCACCTCCCTTCTCCTCTTTACTGGGTGTGAATTGGGCACAGCCTTGCTCTTTTCTCCTGTCTCAGAGTGCTAGACAGGGTGCTTGGTTTGATGAGGGAGAGGAGGAAGCAAGCAAGTCAGCCTGGAAAGCAGGACTGCACTTTCTGTTTTGCCACAGAATAAGGAAGAAACAGAGACAAGATTCTGCTTTTCAGAGACGGATTTTTTTTCCGAGGGACAATCTTTCTCTGACTGAGCACATACAGACTTAAATCTAAACCGGAAACTTGTGGATTCTGTTCGAGCAAAGTATCAGAAACACGTTACATCTACCTAATACATTTAGTTAATAATTTCAAATGAGTACTGCTTTGCTTTTAATAAAAGGGCTGACATACAGCCATACAATCAAACAGTCATAAAATAATTATAAATGTATCCATATTTTAATTAGGAGAGGTTATTTGTTCCAATTAGAGAGAATAACTGTACAGTAACTTGCATTCTCTAAGGGTTGCTTTCTATGAAAAGGCAAAAACCCCCACCTGAAGTCTGAAATGCAAATTGCATTTAAACTGACACTTTTATTCTATTTCAGTAAACTCCGATCTCAGTTGTGCAATGATTGTGCAATGATTATGTTTTTGTACAAGATGGGAGGAATGGTGTGGGATTTCTTCCCATACAGATCTCCTTGGATCAATCATGTTGGATGGAATTCATCTCACCTGTCTTTAGCCACATAAGTGTTAGCCATCTAGTTTAATCTAATTTCTCTGCATCGCCTGGAGAAAGATGGGCACCCACAAAAGACAGCTGAGCCACCCTCAGCTGTTCAGCATCTATGGGATGAATTGTACTCCAGATCATCTTATGTCTTCCCACTAATTATAAAGAAGGCATAAATGCCTTGTTGAGAATAGATGCCTAAATTTTACATGGCTGAAGTTATGCTACATGAACCCCAGCCTTTGTCTCAGCGTGACTCAGTTCTTCATAGGACTGCAATTTCATCATTAGATTCATGCTGTAATTTTAACTTTAATCCACAACAGGTGGAGTGTTCTAAGTATACTTTGACTACATACATCTTTACTTACAGGGCAGTTCCATTGACATCAGTTATATTGCTCATATAATAAGACAGCATGATTGTCCTCTATTGTCTAGAGGAAAATTTGTTTCCACTTCCTTTGTGCTTTGCTCATTCTCTCTGGCCTTTTCTTAAGCTGATAAGGGAGGACTAACATTTCCAGTGATTTTCTTTTAAAATAAATAAATAATAAATTCTACATTTCCAGAATTTTTCTAGAAATGCCAACTGTAACTCAATACAATGTAAAACAACAACCAGTACAAACATTTTAAACCTATGAATTTTAAAAGAGTTGACTAAGGAGTTCTCTAATTACTAAATACTGTTTTTTTCAGTAATTCTTGCAATATTGGGAAGGTTCCTGAAGACTGAAAAAGGCTAATGTTGCACTCACAGTGTTGCTCAAACAAAGTATTTAAAAATAGACCAATCTGATCAGCATCAGTAAATATGGGAATGGCTGACTCTCTGTTAATGAACAATTAAGAGAATGATTAATGATTTATGGAAAACCATTAGATCTTTTCCACATAGTTTGCTCTTTTAATGATCCCAGTTTGGTTAATAAAGGTAATGGATGCTGGTGTAACATACCTCCACTTCTGTAATGATCATGACTCAATATGGCTTGACATTTTGATTAAAACTAAAATGATCTGAAATTAACATGATGCACCAAATGCATGCATTAAAAATAGCCATGACAGATCTCAAAGATAATTAGAGAATCAGCCAGTGTCTTTCTGAGAGAGCAGAAGTATCTGCAGGATCTTTATGAAATATGCAGTTCTTTTCAATAACTTAGGATAAGCAAAATCACTGATAAAGTTTGCTGACGGCATATATTTTCAGAAAATAGTAAGTACAAAGGGAGAGGATAAATTCCCCAGGGCTGAACAAATGGATGGCTTTGTCTGCTGAATGGACGCAGACAACAAGCTTTTTTATTCTGTCAGTGGAAGTTAAACATCTGGAAAACAGGCGTTATTGAGAGAACAGGAGAACTTCTGCTGGTTGGCAGTACTCCTGGAGTGGACTCTGGAGTGGTGGAGGGTGACAGCCGAACCTCTTACAGAATATCTGTAAGGCCAACATACAGCCCCAAGTAGGACTTGCGTGGCTACATTTCCTTTGCACTGACAGAGCTGTGACTGCCACCACATCCACATATGCTGGTCACAATTTACAAGGGTCATTGATAGCCCAGAAACTGAGAAATCAAAAGTCTTGCCTTGTAATGGCATCCTGGGAGTTGAAGCAATATAGTTATCAAAAACGTCTAGAGTGATAAAGACTTCCTGTAAACACCTATACTGAGAGTAAAACATGGAAAACAGGTACTTCAATCCAGCTGCCAAAGTTATAACAAGATCCAATCCATACTGGAAGTTGGATTAGACAAATTAAGGCTAAAATAAAGATATATTTTTACAGCTTTCAGCCTAATTACTAATGAGAAAATTTACAATAGCTCTCAGTGCATATTCCTGACACTGAACATTTAAAACTAGGGTGCAATACTAATTTTTAAAAGCGTGATTCAACTGAAAATCTAGTGAAATATCATGGTCAATGTTGTATAAAACCAGACTGTTTTCTTCTGGGAACTCTCAGTTGAGTTTCGTAAACAAAAGTGAATCAATGAAGTTGACCTAATAGATGCAGATACATTCAGCTTTGAAAATGATTAAAAGAAGCTATTGGCATCCAAAGTTCAGTCACTTGCCCAAGGTCGTACAGGATGTGTGCAGCAGAGTCAGACACTAACTCATGAGCTCCAGTGCTCTAAATGTACTCTTCTTTCTCACCATTTGGGGATCATTCAGATCCAGCAGTGTCCCTATTCTGAAAATGATAAGTGTTGAAAACAAGCAACAGAAGTACAAATGCAGTTGCAAAAGCTTTTGTTTCTGATTCATTTTCAAATAACTTTTAAGCTGATAAAACAGAATTCAGTCCACACTGGATGCTATGTATGATATGGTTAACATGCTTGGGGTGGGGTTGAGGATGATATTACTTCAAATGAATTATTTACACCTAAATTAAAAATCTTCAGTTTGCATGCTTTACAGGTCTGATTTTTGTTACAGACTTGCTAAGACATCTTGCCATGCAGGCCATCCTGTTTCTTGCAGTACAGCCTCTACTTAATGCTTGTCATACAAAAAAATGCTCTACTATACCAATAGCCAGCATCTCCCTCTCCAAAATGACCCATGAAACCTCATGGAGAAGCAGAAGCTACTTTTTACATATACTTTTTTTTTCAGCTGAATGCTTGGCACCATGATATTCTCTTTAATTTAAATATAAGGGATTGTCATTCCTTGAAGGATAGCGTGCCTTGATGTTTTATATTTGACTTGAACTCACACCCAGGCATAAGACAAATATAAAAGTAAAAGGGAATTACATGCAGAACGCAGAGCTTGAGATTTGGACTAAACACAATGGTACCAAAGATCCTTGTGGTACACCGTGACATGTCCTAGCCAGCACACGGGCTTGGACAGATGGCTGGCACCACAGGAAACAGAGACAAGTGTGCAAAGACAACAACATAAATGTAAAATTTTGCTTTAATGCTTTGTTTCCTCAAGTCCACCTACACTTCAGATGTTCAAAAAATAAGGTCTCATACAACCTAATTATCTATCTGCCCAGACACAATCACACATTTTACAATATCTTTGTGGTACATTTGTTTTAACTCAGCTTTATTCTTTTTGTTTGTTTGTTTAAAAGTGAGCCATTTTCCCTAACTTAACGTGCATGAAAACTGGAAAGATAATTCTAGTCACGCATTCTAGGTGTTTGAGGCTTTTTTCCTAACATGAGGTAGTTAAGCAAGAAAAGGCAGTGGAAAAAAAGAAAAGTGGGATAGCAACATATTTTACAAGCACATTAAAAATTCTCATCTCGTGCATTGGTAAAGGTGTAGGTGGCTGAAATCTGTTAGGTATGTAGTAACCTAGCAAGGAAGGGTTACTCAGTTTCTTTCTTCATGTGGCGCCAATATAATTGCTCAGTACATTAAAACATTACCTCAAAACATCCCAAATATTTGTTAGCGTGGGTGTTTCCTCCCCCATAAAAGTGGGCTCAAATCAGAACCATTCACCCACAGGCTTCCTGACAAGGAAGCTGGAGACATGAGAATTCATGTGTCAGCCAGTCTGCAAACCAAATCTGGCTCATCAGGCTGGGTAATATGCAAAAGAAAGGTCCTTGTTTTTCTCTATCCCATATCCAATCCACTGAGCAATTTTTTGCTGTGGTCAGGAGAGCTTTCATAACATAGGGCTTATGCTTTGGTATTTCAATCTAGCACAGTATAATCGAAACTTACTGGCTTCATTTATTTTATCTTCAATCTAAGCTGTTATACTACAAAAGCATTACAGAAGATATCATATGTTTGGGGATCTGGGAGCATTATTTACAGTTCAGGAGATGGACTGTGAGCATCCCATAGCAGAGTTCATATCAGTCCATATTGCTTGTCAGGAATGTTTATTCTTAAATGTATTAGTCAAAGGAATGGTTTTAAATGATCGGAAAATACTCAGTTCAACTAGGGGCCAAGGCTTTGCAGAACCATCACCTTTAACGTTCTGCAAGTTGCGTTACCCGAAGAGTATGTCAGCCCCTTGTCCAAGCAACAGGACCTCTTTGCAACCACGTCCTAGGAAGCACAGCATGCTATGTGAAGTAGTAACTATTTTGTCCTTTCATAGACATTTTTATCCTGAAAAGTAGCACTGGGTAAGGAGATCAAAGATTGCTATCATGGAAGGTGTTATGTGATTTTTGGTATTGTCTTGTTTTATCAGGTAAGAAAAAGAATGACAGAAGTACCATATAGCATGTGCCTTTGCATCCATTCCTAACACACAGCTTGTTGCACAGCCCACATCCACCGAACACCTTCAACAGCTGAGAACAGCAGCACTGAGACTGAAAGAAGAGAAACAGAAAACAAAAACAAGTGTCATTTTCCCAGGGAAACCAAGTTTGAAGCAGTTCCAGGATCCCTAGCACTTGAAGGCCCTGACTTTAGGTGGGGCTGGAGCTCAGCCCCTAACTCAGCCGTGTTTTTCAGGTGAGCAACTTCATGCTTCAGTATCCTAAAACTGTCGGTCCTAGCATAATCCATAGCTATCCCAGTGTCACAGAGCCTGTAATTCTGTCAAGCATAATGTTGTAGGTTTAGGAACACACCGCTTCCAGGTTCTTACAGCAATTCATTTTAACTTTCAAAGCAAATGTGTCAAATTGCTTAACATAGACTAGGAACACTGGAAACACAAACTTTTTGCAGGGTAGTTCATCAAGCATCCAGGCAAAAATACTTCCAACCTGACATGTTAGAAAGTAAACATCTCAGGCTCAATGAACTAGAATCTTCTGCCAAAATAGACTTTGTTGAATTCTTTCCTACAATCACTAACTTTGTAAGTCATAAACATTGAATAAATTCACTACACCGGTACGGTCAGTTAGCAGCATTGCTGGAGGAGAATCAATTTCTTGGGATGTCTGTCCCAGTGGACAACACATATCTTGTAAGTAGATATTTGGAATAAGATTTTAATAGCTGAGGCAACAAATCACTAGGTTTTATTTCTACACAGTGTTTATTTTTTACATTCTTAACTTTTGACTATTGTATCTGTTTCCCTTGAAATGTTGGTGGTTTTTTTTTTTTTTTTTTGTTTGGGTTTTTTTTTTTTTTCTTTTTTTTTTTTTCTGCTATGTCTGAAAACCCCATGACATGCAGCTAACAGCATTTGTTGTTTAAATGTCTTCTTTGTGGTAAGACATTATCCAAACTGGAATATTGTGCATCTCTATTACAGGGAAAGGACCACTAACAAGTAATCAACATCTGAACAAGAGAGTTTATGTAAGATTTATTAGAGAACCAGACTTCAGAGTTGCCTCAATGTGTGCCAAATCTCCTAATGAACACAATTTTTCATGTTAGTATGTACTGTACATGATCCAAAGCCCTACATACACTTTCTGAAGATTAGACGAAAGTCAGCCATATAATATGCTCCATATAAAAATAGCAGTGCAAAATGTCGAGTCCCTAACTCACAAGATACATAAGAATAGTTCTGACACAGCAGCAAGGACGACTTACTCTGGGTTTGCAATCTGACCTTCTGCCACCCCAGTGAAGACAGTTGAATTGTTACTTGAAACCATTCCTCTGCCGTGGAATTTTACAGTCCAGTTTTAAAGCTAAACACCTGCACTTTGAAACATCACCCTCCAAAGTGTGGCATTCGAGGAGCCATTTCACAAGAGTCACCGCGCAGAGCGGAGGCAGCAAGGGGAGCTGAGGAGCGACGTCGTTCGGCTGTCCCACTGTCAGCAATCCCCACGCATCCGAAGCCAGACCTTGAGCGGTCTTAGCGAGATGGTTGCGCTTCTGTACTGGCATATTCAGACTAGGAACATGTCACATTGAATCTCTGCCCTATCTTTATATTGTTAAAGAGCAGGGTTTTATTCCCAGATTATTTTAACAGCTACAGTATGCTGAAAGTGCCATTTGCCTTACTACCATCACCCATTACAAAGTAATGCAACCAGGACTAGGCTCTTCTTTTTATTTTAAGCTGATGAAGGCCCTGCCTGGCAATTGTCTCCTTTCCACTATGAATCACATCCTCCTGTGTCTCAGGAACCATTTTTATGTCAGCATTTTAGATTTTTATTTGGTCTGGAAATGGTATACCCAGCAGAGATTTGTCAGTTATAATTGTTAACTGGCACAGCTGACACTCTGCCTAAATGGTTAACTCAATTTCTTATAAAAATCCAATAGTTTAAAGACTGAACCTGGAAAAGTGGAATGTGTAGACTATTACATGCCAGAAGTTTATACATTCATATCTCGGAACAGGCTTAAATGATCAAAGTAACCTTAAGCTGCTCTATTATTACAAATCATTCTCACCTACAAAATAAGTCACCTTTTGAGAAAAAGTTTTTAGGGAAAGTTACCTGAGAGTATAAAAGAAGTTCCCTGTGAGTAGAAAGGGAAAAAAGGTTTTAGGAATTTAAACACTTGGACAAGAAAAGTCTAGCAGGTAATGTTGATGATGGCAACTCCTTCCCTAAAACCTAGGCTCAACACCTGCAAGTTTTTATTTTCCTAGTTATTTTTTACATGCATTAGCACACTGATCTTTATTACTGGTATTCACAACAATGGGTCATGTTGACTGGAATACCAGGAAAAATGAATATAAGTAATATAGAAAATGTTATTCTGATGTTTGCATCCCCAGATTGGTACTCCCTCTGCGTTTCATTTTTTTTTTTTTTTGTAATCATTGCTGTACAGAAAGTATAACTTTCTAGTGCTTGATAGTTTTTGTCCTTTTAGAAACATTAATTTATAATTAAAAATCATTTTAAAAAGAATTTATAAGTTCTGATTGTTTAAAATTGAGTCTAGGAAGATTTTTAAGTTTGAACTCTGCTATTCCTGTTTCACTGGATGACAGCTGAACTCCTCTAACGAATCTAAAAGTAAATGCAAAAAGAAACAAACATTTCAAAGAAAGCTTCCATTTCTGACATGCCATGCCACGGACTACCACAAAGGTATTTGTCATTACAAAGGAGCATAAACTTTTATAGTGTGCTGTTTTTCCTCCAGAAAATGCTGATTTGTCAAAAGCAAAATGTTTCTGTCAATATGTGGCTTTGGATAAACCTTCCTTGATTTTCGGCTAAGTATTGTTCGTAGCTCCTTGGCCAACGCCGCCAAGCCTGGCGCGGGCTGCCCTGCTCGGTGTCCCTCGGGCTTCCCCACAGCCACCCCGGCTGCCGTTGCAGCAGGCAGCTGGGCCACCAGCCTGGACAGATCCTGTGCTCCAGGGACTGATGCTTGGGCTTCACAGTGGTTTTCCTCCATGGCCCGGACATCCCTCTTCCATTTGATAGCTATTCTGCAACAGTGGGTGGTGCAAATGCTGTGCCAGTTATCATCTGGCAGCTCATCATCCCACAGAGCATACATTATTCTTCCAATATTTGGCATGCCAGTAGAGTTACCCTCTGGACAGGGTAATTATGCACATGGTGATGATCAGATTTGGAGGCACGTTTTCAAGACTTTTCCTCATACAGGAACTGCTGTAGAGGCTGCCAAACCCCTGCGGACTGGCCAAGGAGACAATCCTTACCTACTCTATCCACCAGCAGGCTGGAATGCACAGACACACACTAAGAGACATCTTCAAATAAGTGATGTTTCAACTTGCTGGCCACATTTTCAGCATCCCTCACCAAAACAGCGGGTTTTTTTCCAGTAAGAAACAAAACTTACATGTCTAGGTGTGTTTTAGGATATTTCCTACTGCATTTTCTAACTACATATAAGTAAATTTCTAAAATAATATGCCATTTTGAAATGAGAATCTGAAACTCTTTGACTATAAAAGTTAAACATTTATTTTTGCTAAAATAATTAGAAAAACTAAAACATATTTATAGTTTGTAATTTATTGATAGAAAAATTTGAAACTCTCTCCCCAAAGGTTATGCTGTTTCAGTAGTCAGCATTCATATAGATTATGATGAAAAATACACTGTGCTCAGAACTTCCCCACTACACTGTTAAAGACTACCAGACAACCTAAATAGAGAGAGATGAAAAAGAGGAATTTGAATTTTTGAAATTAAAATACACATATTGTGCAAAGCTTTCCTGTACTCTTTAGAAACAGCCTAGGTTGTAACTTTTAAGATACCAGTTTTAAATTAAGCTTGAAGAATGCAATCTTTGAAAAGCGAAAGAGTTGAGGTGTGGGAATCATGGAAGTATTTATAATGGAATTTCAAATAAAATTATCTTTAAAAATGACATTCCTGTGGACTTAAAAATCTGTTTATGTTGCAATACAGATCTCTTTGTAATTGTTTTTGCTCGGATGCTTTCAGAAATCTAATTAACTTAAAAAAACCTCATAAATTCAACACAACACAAATAATGAAACAAGAAGGAGTGAGAGTGTCAGGAACAAAATAGCTACCATATTTCTCGGTGTGTTGAAAAATAAAGAGGCTTCTTGAACAAAAATGTTACTTCTTGCAAGCAGATGATGTGCTGTTTTTTTAGACCAATATAAATTGAACCTAAGGGAGAAATGGGAAAGAACTGGATTCCTGGCTTAGCGGGAAATGATTCAGTTGGATTTTTTTGTTTGTTTCTCTTCTACACTGGAACAAGACCAAAGAAGTCAGCATGTCTTATGAAACAAAATTCTCAGGGAAAAAATAAAAGACCCCAATTTGGGCTGATGAGGCTTTTTTTTTTTCTCACTTAAACTTTCTCACTTCAAATTAAATTTTTAAAAACCCTGTCCCAGTTTGAATCTTTCATAATGCTTGGATCCCAACATCCAGTGATTCAAGGTGAATGTTGCCATCTTCAAATTGCTGACAGAGAAGAAAGATCCTTTGGGAACAAAGATGAAAAGAAGACAGAGAAAAGAAGAGCAAAAGGGAAGGACAAACAATAAACAGAAATTTCCAGCACCTCTTCCCAGAAGATTCAGCTACATGCAGTCTTTATTTTTGCTGCTATACCTGGTGGTGCAAATCAAAGTTTTTACCCTTCTCAAAGCTGCTTTGCTTTCTACAGAATGATCTGAAATCAAGAAAAAGGTGTTTTCAAATTCTCAGTTTATATTAATCTCCCAAAACCACTCAACATGAAACTGGTGCTTTTCCTGGCAATCTGTCACTGCTACTTAACCGCCTTTAACACATCTTAACAAAGTGTTTCTTTGCCGAAGTACCCTGAATATTTGTGCGCTTGCTGTGCTCTGGTTTTTATTCTTTGAAATACAAGTGCTTCATGACAAGAATCAGGTTCACAAGCTTGTCAGTAGCTTACAGTGTATCATGTCCTCTGTACACAGTAACTGGCACTGTGAATTTTTCCAGAAAAAAAGGTTTTCAGCTTTTTCATCTCTCGGCACTCCACGATGTCTTCTTTCATGTCTCCTGCCCTCTCCAAGGAACAGAGCCATGCAAACCCGAGAGCCTTTAGAATCTCTGCCTCTTCTTTAATCTCCGTTGAGTATTTTCTGCTGAATCCCAGCGTGTGGAAACGGTAAAATCTCCATCCAAGGCATTCAGCTGTTTCTGTGCCCGGCCGTTGGGCAGCCCCCCCCCCCCATCCGATCTGTGCCAGTCCTCGGCTCCACTGCCTGCAGCGTGGGCATGGCCTGGCCCATGCCGTCAGTGCGTGCTGGCACAGAGCGGGCAGGGGCTGCTGCCTGTAATTCTGATTTCTGGTGCCGGAGGCCCCCTCCTCCCCGGCCCTTTCCTTTAACAGAAGAAACACTGGGGACACACAAGTTGGGGGGACCTACTGCTACTGCCTCTTGTCACCGCAGCCCAGCGCTGCCCCAGGGTTGTTCCAAGGTGAATACCTGACTGGGAAGCTGTAGCTCAGCAGTGCATCAGTAGCGATCAATAGTTGGGTTTTTCCCAGGTCTTCTGCAGATCAGGGCTTTCGTTCAGCAGCGCAGAGAAATACGGGACGGATGCAACAGCAGAGGCCTTGAGAAGTGGGGATGCAGGATGCGGCGTGGGGGGGCACAGGGATGGGATTGTGAGTGATGGGGCAAAGGCTGGCACTGGAGACCTCGCGGCTATAAACAACTGACCGGTGGTCAGTTACAGAAATATGGGACTGGATTTCAACAAAACAGGTTTGGGGGCTAACAAAAGAACGACGAAATAGTACCTAACAAGTGAGACAGACAGCATGCATAATAAATTCAGGTGAGACAGAGAGCTGCAGACCAGGCAAGAAAGATCACAGTCTAAAAGCATGTTAGCAAACAGAAAACCTGACATGTTAGCAAACAAAAATAATGACAAAAAATAGATCGAAGAAGAAGAAACCATCAACATGGGCATCCTAATCCTCCCAGCAAAGGACTCCAGACGCTGAGGGCTTCCTGTAACACCCCCGCCGCCAACATCAGGATGAAAACAGCAAGTTTTCAACCCTGAGGAGCAGAGGGAGAGTGAGCAGAAAATCAGGAAAAGGGGTAGAAAATAAGAAGTGCATGTATAACAAGTTTAACTGAATTATTATAATTACTGGAACTTTTCCTGCATAGACGTATTCTTTCTCTTTCTGCAACAATTACTCCTGGATTAGCAATGCTTCTTGAATTAGACTGTTAAGATTTTAATTATACTAACAATAAACTCCTGACTTTGTATATAAGGTGTGTTTCCTCTTTTCCCAAAACCAAGATATTGAGTGTAACACCAGCTCCATATCCCAATAAAGAAATAAGAAAAGTACTTACTGGTGATACCAGTAAACTACATCATTATGACAAGAAGACATGGATGTTGTCAGAACGGCATCCACCAGTTGTAATATCCATACAGGGGCAAGCCACCACAAGAATCCCTGAAAAATGTCCTTTGATCTTGCCCCTAAATGTTACCTGCTGCAAAATGATAGATCCAGAAAAAATGAGCAAAACATATGGTTATATGGAGCTGTGTAGGAAGCTGGCTGCTGCTTTGCCTTCTGCTGAAACAGTCTCAGATTACATTAAAAATCAAAGAATCTCTCTTAGCTATCAGAGATCTACAGGACATGAGCAGTGGATTTCCCTGCCTACCTGGATGGAGTGTTGTTTATTTTCTTTTCATTGATAGACTATGAGACCCTGTGTTTTGAGTTCTGTTACTCTTAAAATATTCAGGGTTTACAGCTCACAGCAAGTCTATAGTTTAAAACGCTTGCATTTCTCGAGTATGTGTAGACTCAAATAAAATGGCTAAATATATCATAAGAATTGGTTTTATAGGCTATAATCCATTTCCCCTAAGAGTCATCATCTATCATAGCCAATAGCAATTTATTAGTGTCAGAGAAAAACTGGCATTCCCCTTGTCAGGATAAATTCTGCACAGACTGTTACTCAATGAAAAAGCCATCATACTCCCCTTAATCAGCAGACAACAGGAAATGAAGACAAAACCCAATAATTTTTCTTTCTTCAGTCACAATTTAAGGAGAAACAAAAAGGCTAGATAATGTTAATATGGGACTGCAAGAGACACAGCACACTGGTGGATGCCAAATGTAGAGTGCAGCATTTATTTTATAGGTCTGTGAGATAAAGGACACCACCAGGAATGAAGAACAACTGGTTCAATTGCAAATGGGAAATTAGTTACATTTTCTGATAGCGGAAATCAGTAAGACAGTCAAAAGCTATTGGACATGTAAATGAAAGAGGAAAATTAGATTCATTAAGCATACTTTGAGCTTGATCTGTTTCCTAATGATTCTATTTGTGTCTTAGTAGATTGACTATTACTTCAGTGGTGTAACTCCAGATCGATGCTGGTAACGAGATTATTCAAGATTTTTACACACAGACCTCAGGAAGTTCCAAATATTGTGACCAATATATTCTGCTGTGGCATCCCTTCAGTAAATACAACATCAATTTCTTTGTTTGTTTCTTTGGATAAAAATGAGCAGCCATAATTTACACAGTACTGTCAGCTCAATGCATATTCCTTACGGTGCTTTGTAGGAATTCCTACCAACCTCTTTGAGCCTTCATGTTTTTAGGAAATCTGGCTTGCTGCAGGACCATTTTTTTAGCTGCCATTTTGACACTAATAATTCATGCTCCAGAAGAGATCTTCACTAGGCTCCCTTTTTCAAGATATACTTTATAAGGCTTATTTTGTTACCTCCCTTTCCTTCTTGTCTGTTTTGCCTCTGGTTAAAACTAAATCCTACAAATGCAAAGGACTGACAGATTTTGAATGAGAAAAAACAAATCCAGTCTCAGAAGATACGATTTTAACACCAAACTCAAATCAGTACTTATAAGTTTTATGAGTTCCTGTGGGTAAATGCAATTCTTCTATCATCACAGAAAGCTACAAACTGAAACAAGCTTTTGATTTTGAAGTAGACCTCACTCACTTCAATAAATCAAGGGGGATGTTTAGGCACATTGGCAACCTATTTGTCAGAAGACAAGTTATGTGAAGACATGTAAGCAAAGGTAATAATTTGTTCTGTTTTCTGTATTCTGTTTGCGGACTTGAGGAAGGAAAGGCCTCCAGACAAAGCAAATGTGAGGGGCTCTCCCCTGGAAGATTGCTGCCAGAAGGAAACCACTACTTTTTTGGCATTGAGGAGACTGTTACAACTGATATTTCCCAAAACAAACCTCAATCTTTGGGCTTTTTTAATTAAAAAAATAATAATAATAAAAAAGACTTTTATGTTCATTCTGTTTTGCTTAAATAGCTAATCTGCTTTTTACACATCTACCACTGTTCCCACAATGTTTTGCTCATACTCACGTTTTGGCTAAGCTGAGGAATGGCCGTTAGCATACGTGACTATTTCAAGGCTCGTTACGGCTCTGACTCAGCATATTGTTCTGTGGGAGGTGGTGGTCTTCCTCCCATCTCCCCACACCTGATCTCCATGATGAACTTCGTTCTTCACCTGAAAGTAGCTCTGGCAATCACTAGACCCCTCCATGAGCTGATTAAATTCACCATAATGTGAGGAAGGATTTTTTTTAGTCTGAAAAGGATTTTTTTCTAAGTTTAGTGAATTAGCTTTCATCCAAATCTACTCTCTCAACTGGTTGAATGTGCAGGAAGGAGATTAAAAACAGAGATTAAATGGATTTGAGCTGCTATGGAGCCATCAGGAAAGAGCTTTTACATCGAAAGTGAATAACCTCTGATTTTCCCCTTTTCTTTCTCAGGAATAATATATGTTTTACAGGAAAGGGAGTCTGAGAGGTGAATCAGAGCTGTATCATATTGGTAGAAGTGCTTTTGTTTTTCAAAACATATGGTAGGAAAGCACGTAACATTACGAACATTACACTACCCTGTGAATAAAGCTCACTGAACAACATGCCCACCTTCAAAGACTACTTCTGAAAATGCATTATAGAAAGTTGTGATAGACATGAAAGCCTTCTGATTGCAGTGCATCTGTTCTAAACAAGAGACAATATTTCATTGATTTAAGGGCTTTTATTTTTTTATTTTTTCCATTTCAAACCCAAAGAAGGGGGGTTGTGCCAAAAAATCTTTTTTGTTTTTCCAATTGCATCAGTTGGTCTAATAAAAAAATCTTTTCTCTGAAAGTCTTGTTTTGGTGGATAAGAATACTGAAGGCTGCTGATATAGGCATCAAAACTACATTTATGCAAGTCAATAAGCTGATTTAGTACTATTTACCATTTTTTTCACCTATAATTTTAAATATTTAGCGTTACAGTGCATTCAAAATGTTAATTACTAACTAGATCTGATATAAATTATAATTTTCTTAGAAATAATAGTTGCCATATTCCACTTTTTCAGACATGAAGACAATCTGCTCTATATCTAAATTACAATCTTTGATTTTATGGTGTTTAAGAATAAACTGTATTCTGAATCACTCTTTTTTAATCCTTCATGTATAATGGAAGCTCAAACAATCTGATGCTAAATCTTCTGATGTTAAATTTATTTGCAGTGATAAATCAATGTTCTGCTTCTTAGCCTGTTCTGCCAGGATGTGAGAAAATAAATCTGATATAACCATGAATAATATGAATTATTTGCATGTTTGGAAAACTATTAAACTTAGGGAAATTGATTTATTTTCACAATTGAAAGGAAGCCATATTTGTATTCCTTTTAGAAGCATGGCTCATGTCTATTCTACTACATAAGAATTTACTATTATAAACAGCTCTAAAAAGTTATCAAGACTTATTCTGAGAGAAAAGTATTTTTAAAGTTACTGTATGATAAAATATAAGGAGTCATTATGTTTTATTTAGACTTAAATTTAACTGTGGTACAAAAATAGGTCAACCTCTGAAATCAGATTGTGTGAAGTTACAGATGTATGAAAATCAGTTTGGAGGTTCAATAATTACATTTGGAAACAAAATAGTTCCATGCTGTAATTATACTGTTAAACTGCTGACTTCCTTCAAATGTCACAAAGGAGAAGAAAGCACATGTGTTCAAAAGGTTTTTCAAACATTATTAAGTCTAGTGTTGTCTAATTTGATCATGGGCTCCATTCTGCTAGCCTTCCTCATGTTAATCCATTTATTATAAGGGACTCTTCCAAGACTAAACCTTTCAGTCTGGCTGAAAGCATTAGTCTTAATTTCGTAGAGCATTATTATCTAATTGTGTATGTGTCTGTGTTACTGCTTAATATTAAACCAATACATTTTTCTATCCATACATTTTTTCTGACATTTTGGACCCTATATTATATTTTCAGTCATCATTTTGATAGCTTTTATTAACATTTAAAATAAGAACATTGTAACTATCTGAAAAGTAAACTAAATGCAAATGGAAATCCAGATAAAGCCAGTTAGAAGCTATGTTCAAGCTATGCAGGAGCTTGCAAATACTGGGTTTTTAAGTCATGGCTGTATTACAGAAGTGAGAGGCTTTCCTAGTTTCTGTGTTGATGTGCATACTCTGATAACATCTGACATTTCACTCTCCGAGGAGGAACCATCATATTTTTGACTGTATTCCAGGACCATGATTCCAGCATATGTTATGATACGCATTAGTCAGTAAGTCTAAATGCAATCTATATGACTAGCAGGAGCTATTCTATTTCCTTGTGGGAGAACTTAATGTTCTAACATAAAACCAGCTTTCAAGACAAATTCAGCATGGAATCTAGATCATATTAATTTCCCACAGATCATAGGAAAGCATATGAATCAGTGAAATTTAAAATTAAGACTACTGAATACTCTGAATTCAGAGCTATCATACTATATACTATAGTTTATAGTATAAAACAGTATCATAGTATTATTATATGGCAGTATAGTATAATAGTACACTACACTGTTTGGAGAGTGGATAAAAACAAGGCTCTAAACTCCTTTAAACCACCGAAAAAAATTTCCAAAGAACCAAGAAAAAACTAAAAGTGTTTAGCCCACATCACAGCTTGTCTTTTACCAGCACCTTCCAGCCTACGGACCAGCTGTTGAGCTTTTGCCCTTCTAAGATCTAATTAAAACATTTCTCCTGTGTTGTAGGAGAGTGACTGCCCTTCTTTACAAGATGATGGCAGAAATAAGGAGAAGTGGGGATATGCAGAGGAAGAAAGAGAAAGGTCCAGATTCAACCCAGTCCTGGAAACTATTAGTGGTGCTTATACCTAGTATTATGTTCATTTCATCCTCCAAATGCCTCTTCAGCAGATTTTCTTTATTAAGTTAACTTTCTTCACAGGTTTTCCTGAAATGAGACATCGCTTTGCTACCATACTCACAGCTCCCGCCCCCCTCATCTGAGAGGAATTTCTCTCAACAGCTTCTCCTTGAAACAGGTAGGTAGCAATACACACGTGCCGGGTAAGAGCATCCATCACTAAACCTTCCTTCCCCAGAGCAGATGCTGTTAACAGAGAGGTAGGCAACCAAGAAACTGAGCAAAACTCAATGCGGCACGATGGGTTACCTTTTTAATTAGACTGACACTCAAAAAGATGAGCCTGTATGTCGTGAAAGAGGTATGCCAAACGGTGACCTAAATTCATATAAGAGTGCATCCACACGGAAAAGCTCTCCCGCTTTTACAAGACATTTCCTTACAACACTTCCCCCCAACCTGCTTTGCTGAGACTTTTAGCTTTACTGGTTGCGTGGGTCCCACGCGAGCCCCGCCAGCAGGAGACTGCCCTGACTACATTATTGCTGTCCAGGGTTGCCAGGAAAAGTAGGTGAGACCGAGACAGTGCTAACCGGTGGGGGATGCAGTCAAACCAGGGAGCAGGCTGGCTCCTGCCCAGGCAGGGTGACCTCCACCCAACGCGCCGAGCCCCGCTCCAGCCCTGCTCGCTTTGCAACCTACCCACGCTACGGAATTTCTTTCAGTGTGTTCCGTTCTAGGTTTTCTGGTGATAAAACAGTGACGGATCAAAAACTGAATCCATCATGGCTGGAGTGAAGGGAGCTTCCACTCGAAAGCTTTAAAGCTGTAGCGAAGGGATAGAGAGGAGAGAGGAAGGAAAACCAAACCCTGAAGACCAGCTAATCTAACGACAAAAGCAATTATGTGGGATGCAGAATGCTATGACCATAGACGTTTGACCATTTAGGACTCAGTTTGTATCTACTACTTTGTGGAAAACTTGGAGGTAAAAATCCTTTTCCTTTTTTTTTTTTTTTTTTTTTTACCCGTATGAGAAATGGGAATGTTTTTGAAGTCTTGAAAGTTTTAATGGGATAAGAAATATGCCTGTCTGTGCTCAGTAATTTGCCCATCACTGGGCCATTGACATATGAGTACTGTCTTAGAAGATATCCTGAAACCTTTTAAAGCCATTCATTTTTATTTTAAAGTCATAAAATCCCTTGGTTTTATTTCCCTTCTCAAATGTAAACAGTGCTTTTAGAGCCAGAACCAGGCCAGTTTGAAACATTTTGTTCTCATAGTCAGGAAGGACTAAATTTAAAAGTGCTAGTGAGCCAACACCTGCTACGAATAAAAGATAGGCCTAACTTCAACTTCATGCTCCAAATTTATTTTTCAGTGCATATGGGAGATGTGGTAAATCTCCAATAGGCTGCTTGACAGTTTCTAGGGGAAAACAAACATAAACAACCATACTAGGAGAACAAAGTATCATGATATGGAAAGAGTAATTCTTTCAATGGATTATGGCTAGGGGACAGTCTAAATTTGTTAAGTCTTTTGAGATGGAATTTCTTCATACGCAGACTGGTTAAAATGTAGAAGCAAACTGCATGAATCTGTTTCAGAAGAAACTGAACATAGAGAAGGAAAAATTCAGAGGCTGTAGCAACGTGTTTGATTCAGAGACATAGCTGATGAGATCACACTTATATTTGTACTTCTCAGAAACGACGAGGGGCAGTGAATCATGACATTTCTCTTCTAGCAATGAAATGTACATTTAGTTCCATTGTATGCCCAGAATAAGATTTTAAAGCATTGCACATGTTTTCTTCTGGTGCTCCATACAAGAGCAAATGTCACATTGAGAGGACTGACTCCTTATGTCATTAATAGGTAGAAAAATATATTTTGCTTTAGATATAATTTGAAACTTCACTGTTAAAAATATTAGTTTTTCCATACTCAATCATTTAAGCTTTTTTTGTAATCTTTCTTTTTTATATGTTCTTGTATACAGGGCTCCTACAGAGCATCACAGTCCAAAAAAAGATTTTGTCTCAATAACAAATCCAGCTGCATGCAATCACACTGCTTTATTACCCTTCCTAGGTCCCTCCCTGAAATACTCTTCTGCCAAGATGTCTACCAAAATGAGAAAATCTAGTTAAAAGGTTTTCTATGATCATATTCATCATGCTGATGAGCTAATATTTATTCTCGTACTCTCCCTATCTATTTGATTTATCCAGCTCTAGGCAGGAAGGCATACTCCAGGTAACTTTAACACAGGCATGATGGCACAGGCTTCAGCAAAATCTCTAGAAGCTTAGTGAGGATCCTGGGTATGCGCCTAGGTTACTAGTGTATGCTGAAATCAATAGTGACCATCATTATTGCTCTTGTATTTCATGCTAGTTGTATTTAAGCTGGTATTGTTATGACAACATGCAATATAATTATATGTTTTACTCCACTGTGAATAAAATCTCCAAGCCTTCGAGACGAGCTAATCTCCTCTTTAGGTATCACTAGAGAATCTAGCTTTGACCTCTAGGAATTACCGTACTACTTCTAGTGCTACTGCTGCTCTAAGAAGCACATGAAGAAGTTTAAAATCTCAAAGACAATATCTAACAAAGAAACAAGAAAGGAAATAATGTAAATCCACTCTGAGGGCACCAAGGTAGTACTGTCAGACTAGATGGAAATTATCAGTACAGCTTTTCATTTTATTGGATGCGTCATAGTCTCCTGTCAGCAGTCTCAGAAACCCCTGGAGTTGTCTCTGACAGGGAAGTTTCTGGATGGCATCTGTTTAAGCAATATTGGAAATAAAATATGTTCTTTGTTTTCCTGTTATTCTAACAGAAGCCTTGATAAGATGCAAATTACATCGTTTGCAGACATATGCAAAAGTAAAGCAGATATACAGACGTATCTGTCCTTTTCTGCCTGCTTGCTGCTTAGACTTTGCAGACATGCAGTTAATGATCCTGTTCCATCAATTTTAAATTATAAAGTTCTTCTTTTGCTGGGAGCCATACCTCATCATTATTATCCTCTTTTGTGGAGGTCAACAAATAAAACAGATATTTGGTTTATAACTGAAGTGCTGAAGTGATACTTAATGTAGTAGATACTCAGAGTATACCCCATCAAAGTAGAGAAAGCTGGACCATGACACTCCTCTTTCATGTTCTGAGCCCAAGAGAGCCTTTGTGTCTTGGCTATCCTCTCCCACGAATAATTTTGCCATGACCTGTTTTTTATCAGGTTTGTAAAACCAGGCTCAGAGACAGCTCCTCAGTTAGAGTATATCTGCAGACACCCTCTAACTGCAATGGAGTTTCACCATGTATTCATCCCATTTTATGCAGACTCAAAATTAGGCTCGTATTTCACAGTGTTGTTATAAATAGGCAAACACGCTGGCTTTGTAGGGTCATTCAGAAGCTCTGTGGCTGTAATTTTGGTTTATGAGAGCTGTTGTACGGTTTGGCAACTTAAACATTACACTTCTGCTCCTGACTTCTAAATCTCATGGCTATCAGTATGAAGAGCTAATTAAAATAGAAAAATCAGCTCGCTGCTACTTAAAGAAACGTGTGCTTCCATATTCTACTTTGTAATGCCTAGATTTCAACTTGGATGACAATGACATACTATCTAAAAAATATTCTCATGCTTTCTAAAAAGTATCATTAGAGCTGTCTTAGAATAGCTGCTATATATTAGGGCTTCATTCATTCCTGTATGGATGAAACATTCAACCATAGATATTTTGTTTAAATAGATATGGATGACAGTTTTTTCCCCCCTCGTAACAACTGTTTATATTTCACTGGAAAATCAAGTGATGAAAATATTTGAAAATTTGAAAACAGACATTTTTATACGGAAAAGCTGTGACAGCTTTTACCCCAGCCTGATAGTAAAAGTAGTTCACATGCTTTCTGTTATTACCATCCTCCATATGACAGATTCCTTGGCTAGAATACATTTTCCTGTAATGCACTATTGCCTCCTGCTCCTGGGACTTTTATCTTTAGTGAATCATTGAAGGCTGAGTCTGACTGGGGAACGCAACCAGAAGGAGAAAGTGGTGGTAGCAGGAAAGCACACTATAACTTCTATGACAGAAACATTTCTAAATTGAAATACATATTTTCAGTGAATTACATGAGATTCTTATGTGCAGTTCTTCAATTTTTTAGTTAAAACTTTTCATGTAAGCAGATTTGTTTTGAAGAAAAATACATTTAATCAAAGCTTGATTTCCACTAGGAAAATGTGGCTTTTGGTTGTTTTGTTTTGTTTTTCACTACAAAGTATAGACGTAGCATTCAAGAAGAAAACATGGCAGAATTGCTTTGAAAGCTGCTGAACGCTACAGAGTACTTTTACAGAGGCAGAACAAGCATAAACTGTTCCCTTTCGCACTTACCTGAATCCCCCTCCCATGGCAACTTATTTCCAACACATTCTGCATCCTCAGCTCTGCTCCCACAAATCCTAAAGGGCATGAAATACCTTCTTTAGCTTCTCCACTGTTCAGAGAGGGAGAGGGCCTTGTGGTTGTACGTGGTCATAGTTTTTACATAATAGGAATTAACAAAAAAAAAATCCCAAAACTTATTTTAAAGAGCACGCAAAAGACTTTCCATATCAATGCTTTCTATTTTCACAAAAAAATTAAGACAATATAATATGAACTTAAAAACAATTTAAGGAAGGTATTTTTAAAATCATACTGAACAATGGTCATTCTATTGATTTACGACAACTATTTAGGACAGAATTTCACACTATTTTTTATTAATTTTTATATAATTTGAAAATATCAAATCACTAATTATAAGCCAATATTATGGAATTCACACTTATTTAAGTGATGTGTGAAAAAAATATACATTATTCCCCTGCTCTTCTAACCACAGCTCCTACCACTTTTTGCTTATGTCTCTGACTGTTAATATATTAAATTCAACAATTCTCTTCTCCAGGAACTAGTACAATACATGCATTTTTACAGAGTAATGCAAGTACAATACATGCATTTTTACAGAGTAATGCAAAAGATGGCCTATAATGTATTCCCAGATCCACTCCAAGAACACTGGAGTCAGTAAAAAATGTCTGTTAATCTCAGTGGTCTTTGTATCAGGCTCTACAAAAAGTGTGGTATTGTAGATTGCCTTAGGACAAAAGTAATAGAAAAAAGCTTATTTTAATAAAATTCTTGTAATCAAAAGCTTTGTAAATATATTCATTTTATTTCAGGATAGCGTTGTTGTTGATTGTATCCGAAAGTGTAAAATCTTTCAAAAGTATTTTCCTCTATAGATTGGAAACCCAAATATTTCAAAGTGATTCCCCCCCCACCCGCCTTCCTTGCTGTTTTTTTATTTCCTTCAAATATATTTAAAATACTAATAATTTTACTTCCAAACCTTTCTAGCCTTGGACCTCCACCAGATCTCTCCTTCCTACTCGTTGTTGGACACTTCTATCATATTTTAATCATGTCTCAAAAGGGTTTTTTACACATATGTTTTCAAATGCCTTCTGTAATCCTTGTGAGGCCTACAGATTTCAAACCATGTTTTCTTTGACATCTGGAACTGCCTGCTTTAATCCATTTTTAGTCAAGCAGTCTGCTGTACAGCGTTTGGTATCTCCATGACATAATAACATTTAGATTTAAAATGTTAGTTTTCAATAAGACACTGTACTACATTATCTTGAAATTATTTCATCTATCGCTTTCTTGCCAAGCCATTATGTATGATATGATGAGGGAGCTAAAATACTCATGACCATCAGTACCTGCAACAGAATGGGCCAAAACATTTGGGAAAGCGTTGGGCATGACCCTCCATCCAGTAGCTGGAAAAAGGAATCACGCTTTTGCTGGTTTAGATCTGATTCTGAGGAAGTGACTAAGAATATGAAGATGGAAAGCAATTTGGATGAAAGCAGTTCCAACACAAGTGTTTGTGATTGTAAACAAGGAGAAAGAAACTCCCAAATGGCAGTTTTCCAAAACCTCAAGAAAACGGTAAGAGCTCTTGAGATGGTGCTCCAAAGGATAACATGGTTCAGATGAGCAGGCAGTTTTTGAAGGGAGGCAATATTAGATGTGAAGGAGAAAACTGCCCTTTTGTTGTATATTACCGCTGCAGTACCAAAAGACTTTTAATGACCATGACACTAATTAACAATCATGTAAAAAAGGGGCTCAAGGACAGAGTACTAAGGATATATAGAAAAGCACAGTACAAGCTTGTTGTGAGAAAATCAAGGAAAAATAAAGAACATAGCGAAATATATAAAGAAACATATAACGTTTAAAAGAGCACAAAAAATACATTAGAAAAGGTAAAGCAGTATAGGCCTCTTTGTAAGGAAGACAAACAATAATTTGTTGACATGGAAGAGAATGAATTTGCCTTTTTTCTTGCCATAGATGTTGCCTTGAGTAAGGCTTTATTGTGTCCCAAATTATATTCCTGTAAGCGAAATGGAGAACTATGATCTGGATGCAGTGTTTTTGTAAGGTAGGTACTAACTGAAAGATAATATTCAAAGACCAGTCAAAGACTTCAGTTGAACTGAAGGCCTTTTTATCAACGGAGTCTCATAGGCAACCTCTGGAGCGCACTCGGGGGAAATGCGCTCCTGAAGTCCAGGACTCAGGTCCCCCAAACTGCCAGGACAGGAGTTGGCTAGAGCGCACTGTGAGCCCCCTCCTCCCTCAGACCTTGCCTGATACTGTTTTCACAGAGATCAAGGAGAAAGAAAATTGAAAGGCAAGAATACAAAAGGGGGAAAACTGGGTAGATACAACTACCTCAAAAATGCATCTCAGCTTGGACTGGATCACAGGTGGAAAATGAGTCATTGGTGTAATGCATTCAAAATTTGCAAGCGTGTTACATGTAAGACACGAAAAGTCCTCAGAACTAGTTATGCTTTGATGGGAGTACATATGTCTGGTGTTGGAATCCACACCTTAAAAACTGCAGGCAAGCTAGGAGTTGGAAAGAGAAAAGTATAATGCATAAGAAAACAAGATATCTGAACAAAGCGTGGATGGGTTGCATTTTTGGTGACCTGGAAAAACAACCAGAAGGGGTGACATGAACATGCCTTTGAAAAGAAGCTGCTGATTGATCATTCCATCTGTGTGTTCCTTACAGGCAAGATGAGCTGTACCAACTTATTTTGCAGAAAATCTGACTTAGAAGAAATATTAATAAAATTAGTAAAAACTCTTTCTAACTTGAGGTTAGTTAAAGCACTTAAGCAAACTGTATCAGAAGGTCAGCAAATTCCTATCAAGGAGGATTTTCAAGAACTAATTAAGCAAATATTTGGAAGGGCATCATGTGTAGGATATACTTGATTCTCTCTTACAATATAGGATGAATCGCAGGGCCTCTTGCAGCTCTGCCTAGCCCTAAATTTTTATTACTATGTATATAATGAGCTTCAACATCAGATTGTTTTCACAGGCTAGGAAATAATGACCTGAATGTCAAATTACTTCTTAATAGAGAAGTCCTGAATTAAATTATTTTTTAAAATAATGACATTTAGAAAAGCGTGAAATTTCTAAGGCATTATCTGTGATATTGGGATATCCTTTTATCACCAATTCAAAGTTATGTTTCTACCATTTGACTGTGAAGTTAGGAATAGAACATCTAATGTCATCCACCACAGTCAGTAAGATGAAATCATCATCATTATTACCAGCATAGTAAGAACGTTTCTGTTAGTAAGTGACAGGATATAACGAAGTGTGCTTTGTTGATCTATATCAAGCTCATTGACTTGCCAACAGTTATTGAGAGACTTTCAGGTGGTTTTTTTCTTTTCTGTGTATAAGTTGAAATAGCAGTTTTGAAAAGCTGCTGAAATTCTTTTGTTCCTTTTCTTCATACTCATGCTGGCTCCTAACTATAACCTTCCAGTATGATTCAAATAACTCACAAAAGATGACACCTGCTGATGCCAGAGGAGGGCATGCCGGGGAGGCATTGTGGTTTCCATTGGAAACCTTACAAAGCTCTGTAGTTTTACATGGGAACATAACACATTAGCCTATGTTTTGCTTTGAGTGTTAAGAGTTTTATGAAGCCAGAACTCCCAGTGTGAGCCTGAGGAACAAAAGGAAAAACTTAGATGGAGTCCAGCAAGCCACTTGATGATTGTCACACAGCTCTGTTAATGACTACTGAAGTTTTCAAGACCTTGGGTCAGAACTAATTTCTGCCAGTCTGCATGTATTTTCCATTGGCTTCATTAGTGCTGGAAAGAGAAGGGTGGAATTCCATTTAGCATATTTGGGATTGCACATGTTGTCTGTGTTTTTCCCTTGGACATGGTCCTACTTGCCCTTCAGAAACTCAGCTGAGCAAATTTGGAGATGTTTTTTTATTTCCAACGAATCTTGATTCATTGACTTTTGTCTTTCCCTCCACTAGCAAATAACCTATATTGTGAAAATTTGAATACCCTCATCTCTGACCAACATATGCATTCTTTTTATCTTTGGGACCGTGCGACTATGCTGCAACTCAGGAAAACTTTACAGTGTAGTGAATAAAGCAGCCTCTGTCTTCACCATTATCTTGGCTGGGGAGCACCATTCCTGGGTCTTTGCAATTTTTTTCTGGACAACTCCTAATTACCTTCAGAAGTACAGATTTAGGTTTTTCTACTATGGCCACACATCTTACAATAGCCCCTCCAAAAGCTCACCAACTGCTTTAGAGTATCAGAGAAAGGGAAAGGACCCTCGTGTCTGTAACTGATGGCACATTAATGTGAAGATTGATTCTTGCTGTTTTGTGGAAAGAAGGCACCATTGTTCGAAAAAAAACAGAGAAGCAGGAAGCACTGTTATAAAAACACCCATCAGTGGAATTGTTCGTACTGATGGAGTGATAGACCTGATTCTTGGTGGGAAATTGTGTGGGATAATTGCACCTTGCACGTCACAAATATCTTTGAGATTCAGTTGAATGTGTGCTTCTTCTTGCCTTACTCAGTTGCGTATAGCTGTTATGTTCTGTTTAATGACCACCTCTGTCTCCTGTTTTTAATACAGACATCTGTATTTTGTGGGTAAGAAATGTTTTCTCTCAGTGAATTCTTGTCCAGAAGCATGAATTTCATTAACATGTGAAAGCAGTAAATTTTTTTATGGAAGTTGAAATAGAGTATTGTGTTGTTTCGGGTTTTTTTTTCCTTGTAAATGAAGGAGTTCTTATTTGTTAACTATAATTTTTTATATTTTATTCTGGAATTTTTCACCAAATATAAAATAAAAATAAAAAGAATGTCTGCGTTCAGTAATGTTTATAATTTAAATAAATAAAAAGAAAGGAGACAAGCAACTGCTTTCAAAAGGAAAGATGCAAATCATACTTAAGAAATGAATGTGTTTTCCTTCACTCATCATTTCCATATTTCTTTTAGGCATAAACGGGCAGAAGGCCAAAAAGCTGGCAGAAGGCCAGCTACAGTCATAGATGTGGTAAGAAGACCTTTTACTTTTCTCCCTTCAAAGAGGTACTGAACCAGAAAGCAATTTCTACAGAGATTCTTGCCCTCAGCAATAGCAAAACATGTAGTCCCAGTATTTTGCAAGATACAACGCATTTCCAGAATTCTTTAGTAAAATGGCCATGCAGACTATTTAAATACGATCTTCAGCAGCAGTATTCGGGGCTATATTTTTTTTTTCATTGCAGCACTCTACCTGTACCAGAATGAAAAGCATTGTGTTTCATCAGTCAACAGCCTAAAACCAGAGTTAACATGCTGCTGGAACCCATGCTTGGGTCAATTGCTAAAATACCTGATCCCCAAAGGGCAGGCCAGTCAAATACATCTAACGTTGCACAAGTGACTGCGGAAGAACACCAAAAATTTGGCCATAGGTTATCTAGAGAGAAGCCATGTTCACTCTGATGTTCCCTTCAGGTTTGGTTCGTTACCTTCAAAAGTTTTATTCTAAATATGTATAGGGTATTTGTTTGGTGTTCATTCTCAGTATTTTGGATCCAACTGTGGTCTGATAATACATGATGCTGTCTTACATCTGCACATGGGCTTGTAGTTTATATTTTTGGATGACCATTTGCATGAACAAATCTTTGAACAAGAGGATTCCTGTCTGTGAATGGGGTTCTTAAAAACCAGCACCCTAATCTTAGTGCAGCTCCCGTAGTTAACAGTGGTTTACGCCTGGAGACCTCTCTCATTATTGCTTCCAATGCTCCAAATACTTATCTCTAGAAAAATTTGAAAAGCTGAGAGTTAGAAGGAAACAGAACTGTCCTTTGCAATTCTACAAAACTACAAACTAATTCACTTCAAAAAATTGACTAGAAAACAAAATAAATTTTGTTCCTAATATCATCACAGCTATAACACTTAGACTCTTTCTCATAGTGCTGATAACTATTTTATCCTTGAGCAGGCTGCCTGGCTGTCCAGCTGAGAGAGAACTTCCTTTCATTTCATTAGAAAATACAACCTTTTTAAGAAATAACTTTTTTAAAAGTTTCATTATTTTCATATATAATCGCATTTAACCAAACATTGACTAGGAACTGTAAAGTTTTTATCCATTCTTATTTTTGCATGCGATCGCTGATTTTTTTTTTCCTTTTTTCTTTCTCAATATGTTATTTGCTGTAGTTCATACCATTTCCCTGAGACAGCCTACGGACTGATATTGTTTGCCAGACAGCCCTGTTTTGTTCCATACATTTTGCCTGGGGCCAGGTGATGATCACTGATTCTTTCCAAGTTTCTGTCATAATGTTTGTCCTCTGATTGTGCTGAGCTAAACAGATTATTAAGAGCTACTGGATTATGTTCTCTACAACATTTGAGTGAAAGGCCTCCATTTACCTCTCTATACAGCAAAGCACATGTCAGAGAATCACATTTTGTCAGAAACACGTTTACAGGTGTTAGCTGGCTTTAGAACAGGAGGCACTGCAAATGGCAATGCAGCGTGGTTTTCCTAATTAAGTATATACTTGTGGCTAGGAGATCTCGTGCCAACTTTCTCGCTGTCCCTGCTGTTAGCTCACCCAACCACTGACATGCCGAAATCCCCGCAGAGTCCTTCCGGGTTTTTTTAATCCTCCTGTCTTTCGTTGCCATTTCCAGACTGGCTTCACGGCCTAAGCTCGCGGACGATGAGGCCGAGAGGCCCGCAGGGCAGCCGGGGGCCGCGGTGGCGGCCCCGGGGAGGCTGCGTGCCGGCAGCAGGAGCAGCGGGCTCAGCCCTGCTCCCCCGCCGCCCCGCTCGCCCGTGCCGGGAGCTCCACGCAGCCACCCGCCACAGCTCTGCGCCCGAACACACACAGCGATCGCCAGAAATACGGCACGTCCCTAGTTTTCACGTTTAGAGGTTTAAGCTTCCTCTGATTAACAGTCGCACCTTTCCATGAAAGGCAGGGGTGGTGACGGTGGCATCGCTGTAGCGAACAAATGGCACCCCATCACCGCTTGACACCGGCTATACACTGACGGGATTTTTTAACACAAAGCACATGCACCGCAGCTCCGTAGTCCTAGGCAGCGCTGGCACAGCATGCCGAGAATTCTCAGCTCGTTCTGACGCTAGCGTGCCTGCACGCATGTGCACACTCTCCTACACATATGCTTATACAGTCAACACAGTAATTCCCAGTTTAAAAAAAAGTTTGTGATTTTTCACTGAGAGAGAGCTCAAAACTCCCTTATTTTAAACGGGGATATTGACTTAGTGTCTATTTAAATAAAGCAACGTGAAGGTTCATAACCGGTATTTGTGTGTGTGTTTCTGCGTGCTTATGGTTTCTCAAACCAAGAGTTTAAGGGAGACAGCCATAATAAGGAAAGAGTGAAAAGAAAGTATGTAACAATGGAAAACAATTAGAAAAATAAATAGTTTCCTTCTTATGAAGCTAAAATGAATGTGACTGATAGCTTTATGATGAATTAATGATTTAACACAATTCTGTGTAAATACATGCAATCACCCACTTAATAACATATGAATATGCCATATAAAGTCTGACTCTGAATTACTTTAATGTTAAAATAATTCAAAATCAAGGATTTTAAATGTATAAAATCTGAACATTAAGCTACACGAAGTAGGATATAGAAGCACAGTAAATGATAGATCAAAATGTGCTTTAAAATTTTTGGAATTAATTTCATGTGAATAAAGACTACTTATGCAAAAATAGATCTACACAAATATCTTGCAATGGATATTGGTGACTTCAATATGAAATAAATAAAGTTAACTGCTGGCTCTCTAAAGTGTTGTAACATTTATCCTTAGACAATGAGGCATTTCCATGACTTTATTTATGAGCATATTTGCCAAGTGACTAATAGAATTAGCCCCACAGAAATTAAAAAAAAATCTATGAAGAAATAAACAACCAATATAGTTGCTCTGAATTTTAATAAATGAGCACAACAGACAACTAAAATATACTCTGCTTCAAGGAATCTCAGCAATATTCAAGTCCAAAAAAGAACAGTACAAATGCATTTGAGAAAATGAGTATCACCAAATATACACTGCAGAGCATATAAACATCGTCATTATAGCCAAACTATGCTCATTCACTCACAGTAAGTTCATTTACTCATCTCGGACTGATGTAATAGATCAACATATACATAGTTTCCTTACAATAGGCACTTCCCTGCGCATAGATGGCAAAACGAAATGCGTAAGTGAGAGGGTGGGTAAATACTCAGTGGTGTTTGGTGTCATTTGGTTTACAGATAAATTAGAGGGCTCCGAAAAAAACCTAAACTGTGTGGATAGTTGAAGTCCAGTGTTCAGGCTCATTCCTTGACTTTCTTTTATTTAGTGCATTTTCCACCATGGTTATATTCATTTTGCTACCCTATATATGACTATTTTAGAAACAGTAGAAGGAAGAGACATGGTGGCTTTTATCTGTAAAGCTCTGGGTATTTTTGCACTGTCAAAAAACTTAGCTCTTCATTGCAATCCTGGGCCTTTTTCCGCAGATTGTCCACGTAACACCAAAGTTATTTTATGTTGGAGTTTCTTTTCTGTGCGTTCCTCTCACAACACAACTTGGCACGGCAGGAGGGGTGCGGAGGCACCCGCTCTGGCTCCCTCCCCTCCTTGCCGACACTGTCCCGGCAAGGTCTGCACCTCCAGGCACCCACCCATGACTTTGTGGCACACCCGTTGGACATCCAGCTTACACCTCTGCTTCTTGCCTAAAAAACAGTACTGCAGCACAGCCCTCAGATTGTTTTGGATGCTTCGAATGTGGGGGGGGAGAAAAATTCCCCAAAACCTCAGAACTAAAAGAAACCCCAAACAAATAAAATCCAATCACTACCGTTTAGGTTTGCCAGTACATGCAGAGATTCTGTGATTACGTCCTCTGTTTAAAAATATAGATGCTCTCTGTGCATCATTAATGACATAAGATGAAACCTTACAAATGCCATTATAAATGTAGGGCTATTTGTTGAACAAGACAGTCATAAATAGTTTGATGTCACCCGCGTCTTCAAGCAGATTGGGTACCAGTCTGCGAAACGCATTCGTTAATGTCTGGGTCCTTCTAGATCATGGGTTGGAGGTTGCCTAATGAAGATGAATGAAGAAAAACAGAAAGTAGAAAAACAACAAGCATTTTCATTTATAGCTTCAACTAGAATATTCCAGGTGGGACGCAAAGACATTGGACAAAATGCTAGAACTGAAACACTGTCTCTTTAGTGTGTAAAGAGACATTAATCACAGGAAAGAAGACTATATATTTTTCCTTCAGCTTCTCTGTCATTTTCTAAGATGGATTTATTTTTTATTAGACACATGCTTTTACAGGTGATAGACAGAAAATTGCCAACGCTCAGAGTTTGGATCACGTCCTGCTATCACGGAAGATTAATTTCTCAGATGAAACTGGCAAGGTGCAGCAGATGGTGACTGAGACCATTTGTTGCTGAGAAATGAAATATTTTATAAATCCATGCACAATATAGGGTTAACTTTCCATGCAAGGTAATTCTGGATTAAGCTGACTTCCTCCAAACCTTCCCATGAGCTTCAGTAGCTTTGAAAAACACTTCTGAAAATACATCTGAAAATAATACCTCAAAGCAACATGTCAAACAAAGTAGCAAAATTAAAGAGTATTTTTGGAGCCTACCTAGGAAGGTCAGCTGAGTTTGACTTTCAGAATCACTGGTTCTGCTCCTGGTGAAAAATTTCCTCATCTAAACAGCTTTTGATCTTTTAGTACAAGCCAGTTAAATTGTGAGAGGGGATACCACTGGGGGGGAGGGGGAAATCTGTTTCCTTAAAAGAAAATAGTTCTCTATATAATGTTTGAATCCAGAATTAAAAAGCCAGGGAAGTTCAGGCGCGTGTGTGTGATTTAGTGCTCCTAACAGGGTTATTAATAAAACACTTTGGGCTTCTGAAATAGCTTTCTGTATCTTCTTGTGGTAAAGAAACAACTACAGTGCAGCACGCGCTGCCCACAGGGCACATTTTTCTGGAATTGGAAGAGAGAAAAAGAGGGAAATTTGGATGAAGTCCATACAAAGAAGAGACCTTCCTACGGCAGCTGGTAGCAGAGCGCGGCTTGGACGGTGGTCGGTGTGGGGGCCCGTGCGGAGCAAGCAGCGGAGAGCCGGCCGTGGGGGGCGGGGAGGCTGCGGGTCCCGCCGCCGGTGCCGGCCCGCGGGGCTCCCCGAGGGACGGGTGGCTACAGCCAGACACGCTGGCGGGGGGGTCTGGAGAAGCCCACCCCACCGGCAGGCCGGGCGTCCGGGCGTACGCGCCGCCTGACGCGCCGCCAGGCTCCGGCAGCCCCCGACCGCGCGGAAGGACGGCGATGGAGTGGGTCACGTCTCCCGTGTCAGGAGAATAATCGGGGACACTTTTTCACCGCCACTCTAGTCCCGTTGGCCATCGAACAGCACCGATCAAAACGAGTGCCGTCCGTCTGCTCACGGGGCAGAGAGGGTGGGACCCCAAGGAACGGGCAGACGTGAGGCTGTGCGCCGTCAAGAGGGTTTCTACCCCCTTCCCCGCCGGTAGGCTTTCTCCAAAGGCCACGAATAATCTAACCGTGCGTTCTTTGCAACGTCTTTCGGCTTTATTGGAAGCTAAGGGTGTTACGTCTTCCTTTTTACTCTACATGGGTTATTTCTTTTCACTAACAGTAAACTATTAAGACTAATCACGCAGAAGGTTACTTTTAAAAGATTTATTGCCTCTAAATTAAATAGATGAATTTCATGAGCCATCAGACCTCAGCAGTTTTCCCAGATAGAAACAAGACATGAAAGTGTCATTATTATTATGTTTTTTTAAAATCGCTTCCAAACTTAGCATTTTAGATGGTCGATATTGACTGTTTTGGAAACCATTGTTTAGGAGACAAAGCATGAAAATGTTCCTTATTAATGTGTGAGGTATGAAAGCAGCAAGCGCACAGGAATTTTTTTCTAGGGTGACAGATGAAACGGTTCTTACATTATGAAGTGATTTAACATTAAAACTAAATGATGACAAATACAAATATTTTAGCAGAGGGAAAGGTCTCTATAGACATAAAATTGTTACAGAAGTCACTTCAAGAAAGAAAATGATCTAACAGTCACAGGATCTCAGTGATTAGAAAATTTGATTTTTCCATAGTTCAAGCAATTTCTTTAGTTTTAGGAAACTATTCATAAATTTTAACATGCATAATAAACCTAAAAATTCTTGAAAACCTTGACAGTCACTTGCACAAATGATACAATTACAGAGGAGTATTTCCACCCACAAAATTATCTGACAGAGAAAAAAAAAAAGATTTCTAGCAAGTCATGAAAAACTACATTATGTATTTAGGCAAAGTCTTTGGGTAGCAGTGGTGAGAAGTGTACAAACTCAGTGAAAATGCCAGCATTACATTATATTTTACAATGGATATGATGTCAGCCAAACTCCAGAAGGCAGTTATTGATAAAGCTTTTGGATTTTCATATTCAGGTCTTTTTTGCCATGTCTCTAAGTGCTTTTCCATGAAGTCCTACTGGACAAAATCAGCGTTAGCTTTTATAAGTCATTATTATCAACAGTGCTGTGCTAGTTTACACAAACACAGACTATTCTATTGCACTAAATATCCTTTGTTTAGTAAGTACACTTATTTATTACCATTCTTTTACGGCAACAACATGTATAACTTTGGTAGCATTCCAAATAGTCTTTATGCTCTATTTCAAATTATCTGAACAGCTGTTTCAAATATTTCTCTCCCCTAGAAAAGTATAATGAGTAAAGTTGGATGACTATTGGAAATACATCCTCATTATCTCTCATTCTGATATTAAAAATGTATTTACATTAACTGCATCTTCTCCTTTTGTGTGCTCATCTGCATGATCATTCTAATTATTGTATTCACAGTCAGGAATTTTCAGAAATTTAGTGAATTTAAGAGAATGCAACAGAGTATTTACAAAATCTAGATACTCAAGACTGATCTGGAATGAACTGGAGTTATTGTAGAGAAACATTAAGGAACTGATTTTGAATGAAGATTTAATTTCAAAGAGACGAAATAGCTATTTCAACATTTTTCTCAGTTCTGCCTCTGATGTCTGAGTAAAAGTGATTGTAGAGTCTTTACAGACCCTGAGAAAGGCAATTCAGTAACTCCACCAGACTCCGTAGAGGATGTGTAGAATGAGACAGTACGGGTCCAAATGATAGATCATACTCTGCTGCCTCATAGAAATCTCCAGGTGAAAAATGGTGCCATGAAATGCAGTTACTCCCTTATTGTATCTATCTTCATTGCTTATCCAATCTCAAGGTCTGACAGGTCTAAATCTTCTTACTGGAAGATGTGGTACCCCTTCATCATCAGACCATGTCTAGGTTATGGGCCCAGGAGGCACAAACGACAGCTGCCTGCCCAAGTCCTCGCTAATCCTCACTCCCACTCGTGGTCCAGCTTTGTGGCTGTTGCAGAAGGGAGCAAACCCCCACACACTCCATAGTCCGTGTGATGACCAGAAAATGAAGGATTCATAGTTTATCAAGCAAACTGGATCTGGACTTAAAGGATGCAGCCGAGGCGATGTAACTCAGCTTACTCTATACACACGGACGTGATGTTTGTAAATTCCTCATTCCAAGTTGCAACGTAGCTTACATTTCCTCTCCCAGAAGGCCATGCTCAGTTGTGTTTCTTTGGACTACAAGGATGAGGTTCATTGCAGATGTTCGTACGAAGGCCAAGTGCCGTGTTCTGTCTTTGTAGTCATTGAGGAGAAAAAGGCATTCCTACAGCAAGATGCATCTCATCTATGAAAATATTTTGCCGAAGCATTTTGTCTACATTGATTGCAGTGCAGCTTATATGCAAGACGGTATCTCATACAGACATCCGTACTGTAGCTGTTTAACATCTGGTGAGGTGGATCTCACCAGAGGTCCTAGGACCTGCACAGAAACTAGGCACCCATGGAAACAGGATCTGAGCACCACATTAATTGCTGAGCTATCCTGAGATACAGAGGCTTCAGGGTCTCGAGAACATGACGGTCCGACTCTGATAGATCTCTCCTTTCTTGATCCCCAGTAGTGGTCCCACCATAGCACTGATGGAAAATAAATTCTTCTTGTGCAAAACAATCACCCTTCCCACAGCAAGGGCAGCAGTGACCAGAGGCAGGGAACGGACACAGCAAAGCTGTTGCCCCTCGCCCCCACACAGTCAGTCACCAAGGGAGAAGAGGCCGAAGCTCTGTGCACAAAGGCACACCTGCACAAAATACCCAGAGAGATAACACCCTGTACCACAGATGTTCGCCAAACAAATCAAACTAACAGCTGCATAACTATTTTATGGTGAGTACAGTGCCAGAAAAAAGATACTGAACTGAAAGAAAATACTGGCCAGCTTCTCTCCTTTAATAAAAAATACCTACATACACCCACATATGTAATACAGGTTTTTCAGTAAGACCGTGCATGATTTTTGTTGACTTTGAATTGAGCATGAAACTCTACAAAGTGTGTGAGATAAGAAATAAGAGAAGGGTAAAAGTAATTCTCTGTGAGAGCCTATGTCATGCCTCGCCGATGTGTGCGTGGACAAGGCTGTGCGCCTTCCACAGCTGTGCACCGACTGCAAATTGTCTCCAGAGCACCATCTATCGGTGCATCATCCTCAACCGTAAAACGTACTGCCGAAAACACACACCTAGGACTCCACACCTCAGGGCGGAGGCAATATAGCCATATTCTCCGCATGCTTGTTCCTCCCTCTGCCCTGCCCAGCTTCTGCCACTTCTCTTCAGCTAATAAGCATGGGCACAACACACTGGAGTAACTGGGGAATATAATGGTATCCATTTATTTTAGGACAAAAACAAGCTCACTCTCTCAGAATTACTCATTAAGTAATGTTCTGAAAATCTATGCAAAAAGTGATCTTGCCTTTCTGTTACACGTAATCAAATGTGAAGTAAATGTCCTTCTGAGTTTAACATCGCTTGGAGAATATAATAACAAAAATGTAGCTAAAGACTGCATTAAGCAATTTGAAATCCAGGAAGCCAATTTCATACTGTTCCATCACACACGCACAAAATAAATTAAAAAAAAAATCAGAAAGCTATGAAAGCACTCTAAAATTATAATAATAAAAACATGAGTCAATTCTCTTTTAGTTTATTTCTGCCTAGCTATATACAAGCATAAAAGATCTGGGAAAAGAAATTGTTTCTAACCATTAAAGGAAAGCAACTTCAATCTTGAAACATCCTTTGATATCTTCTTGATACCCTCTGCCTTTCTTAATGTCATCAATATGAACTGCCATAAAAAAATATATATGATCATTATGCTTAACTATTAGTGAGACTCAGTATGCATAGCAAGACTGTTTATAAGCAATCCTTTATACACAGAAACAATCCTCTTCCAGCACTTTACATTCATGAACACATCTAAAAAAAAGATAACTATTTTTATCTAAAATGCAGACTCAGTGCAGCATCCATTCTAGGCAAATCTCTTACTGTCACTACTTAACAAGGCATTTAATGGTTTTACAGGTATTTACGATTTCTTCCTAGATACTGAGTGCACAGTCATAATGGTGTGATAAAGAAAGGTGATTGCCACATCATAAGTAAGAAAACCAAGTCCCAGAAACAACACAAAAGACCTATTTACAAGGTAGAGAGAACTGATGTCTCAAGCCTGAATATTTTCCATCTCCTACTTGTTCTAGTGTCCATCTGCAAAATGAGTGAATTTTATATGCTGTCTCAGGTTCTACACACTTTCAACACAACCCACCACCAAGCTGAACTGTTGTTATTCTGCAGATTTTAGGAAACAGGTCATTAATATACAGTAGAAGTGATACATTTTTAAAAACATCTCCCTGTCTCACACATTAAAAGCACTACTGATGTATTTGTCTGGTGGAGAGAGAGAAGGAAAATTATGGATTTTGTAAGGCTTGTGTAATTAGCCTATAATTTGCATTTAAAACACAGTTACAAATAGATTTCAAGGGAAAAATATGTATGCTTTATCAAAAAGTTAGTTGAAAAAACATACGGAAGCGACAGAACTGCCAAAAAGCACCTTTAGGAGAGGATTCAGCTGCCTGGTGCCATTTTAGGCACCATGGAACATGCGGCCGGTGGGATATTCCCTCTGCTCCTTTGGGTGGGTATGGATCTGCCGTCCGGCTGAGGTTACACCTGCCGGCCCTGCGTGGACCTTTGGGATACCTTAAGGAATCTAAAACGGTGCCTACGGTTAGGCAGTTGAATTCCTCACTCAAAGTCCTGTTGTCTTAAACCACAACGGGCACAAGCCAAATTCCTGTGCTTGCACACACTAGTGCCCTGCTGGCTTTGATGGGGCTCTGCCCAAAGGGAAGAATTCCCCATTTTCAGATGTAAAGGCCCGGACAGAAACTGTATTTGCTCTCTTGAGCTACATATGCTTCCAAAGTTGAATCACGCTGTTCAAATGGCATCTGAGAGTGCAAACAGATTGGCTGCATGTCTTTCTTAAAAGCATGAAAACTCAGTTTCCCAAAATATCGTCTGTAAAAAGGGGTACACTAAGTTTTGGAGAAAAAAATGTCTCATTACAGCCACTTAGAGAATCCTAAAATAGGAAAAAAAGCTACTCTTAGAAAAAAGTTCACATGTTTCAAAGATATGGATTCCACAACTTTCTCTTGTGAAATCTTCCAATAGTTAACTCTTTTTATAGTTAGGAGTATCCTACTTATGTATAGTTTAGGTTTTCCTTGCTAAGACAAAAAATTGATTACTTCTGGTGAATATATTAGCTGTCTCTTTACAACTGCCTTTTACACAACTATGAACTATATGACTATAGGTTAGAGGTATCTTTTCTTAGGTAGAACAAGCCCAGTTGAAATATTTCTAAAAGGTCATATTACCTTATTATCCATGATGCTGACCTCTAGGCTCCCTGAAGGTTTGGGGTTTTTTTTACACCACTGTCAAACATGAGGTCCGAAGCTGACGTAAAGTGCTGCTTAGCTAGAGAAAAACAATGATTTCTCATATGTTACACTCCTGCTAATACATTCTGAATGACTATGGCTTTCTTGCAACTATTTTTTTTTTTTTTTGCAACAGCTTCTTATGGCTGACTCTCTCTCTGAATGTATGTTCCTCCAAAACCTCCAACCTTTCCTACCAGCCATCTAAGTTTATCACCACGTTCCTTTTTTAAAGTGCTGTCCTCTGCCGTTCTAATTCCTACTATTTCAAGCTCACTTTTATCAGATCTGAGAGGCCTCCACCTTTACATTTTCAGCTGCTCCACCCCATTAAGACAGAGTAAAATCTAGTTATACTCTCCACCTGTTGAGGATGTAAAACCACATCGTGACAATCCCAACAAAAGTTTTCTTTTTTTTTTTTTCTTATGCTTTAGAATATGTTTAAGATGTCCAACCACCTCTTCTCCCAAACTGATTTGAGGTAGACCTCTCTTATGAAACGTTGTTTTTTCTTCCCCTAGAGACTTTTGATGTATCTGCCTTCTCTTTCAGAAAATCATAAACACATTCTTGGTAATAGAATGTTGCCTTCTCCTTTTCCCAGCCTTTCTTTCCTGAACAGCCTGTACCCTTCTATAACAACACTCCAATCCTGTGATTTATCCTACAAAGTCTCTGTCTTGCAAATTAAGTTATAGCTTTGTTTGTGTAGCAAGACATCTCGTTCTTTCTGTTTATTCCACATACTCTTAGAGATACCTAAACTGTCTGGCTATTTTCCCTGGCATCCAGCCTCTTGTTTCCTTTTATCTTCCAAAAGAAAGATCCCATTTGTTTCCAAGATTTCAGGTCTTTTACCAGGTTACCACCCTTATAAACACAGGTGAAGGTTTCAACTCATTCAGGAAATGAGAAAGAGATTGTTGTTGTGGTTTACGTTCTACTCTCCTTCAACAAACTTTGCTTTGCCGCTGCTGTCTTAATGCTTTTGCCATGTAAATGCAAGGATCATGATTCAAACATCTGATTTTGTGTGCCTATAATCTTGGTGTTTATACGTGAGATAGGGGGCTGATCTCCTATTAGAACCAAAAGGGGTCTAGTGTGGATTCAGGTGCCTGTGCATAGATGTCCAGTGCCCCGTGACATGCGGCAGAGTATCCGGTCTAACCTCCCGAAAGGTACAGGTCATCTGTAAGACAAGTTCCTTGGCAAGGCAAGACAAAAACTATCTGTTCACCTTTTGCAGGTCTCTTGGATAGCCTTGGGAACCTCAAACAGCACGAGGCACCTCTTCTTTGGTGTTTGCCCCCTTCAGTAGAGTGCTTAGAGACGATTTAGCTCAGAAGGAAGTCAACACCCACATTCAAAGCTAAACTTTTCTCTAAGCTCCCATGACTGTGTTGAATAGATTTCCATTGCCTGTAAAGGGAGCTTAAGACACTCAGCAGTTCAAAGGTGTACACCTAAATTTAGATGTCTCTAATCTGGAGCTGAATCCCACTCCAGCACTGGGTTTGATCCGTTAGACCTGTGCCTTCCTAAAACCCCTACACTGAAAGATTGTGCCAGAAAAATCTCAAAAATGTAACAGCTGGGTATTCTGAAAGAAAGTAAGTCTTTACCGGGAAGCACAGACACCTGAAAATAATCATGGAGGACAAAAACTAAACGGCTTTGAAAAACACCAAAAATTTAAAGGATGTCATTCTACTATTCATTAAAAAAAATTGCAAAAGAAAGCAGTGAACCTTAGTGCACCAGTTTCCACCCTCTGATGTCAGAAAAATAAGCTTTAATAATTAAAAAACTCTGGGTAGAAGAAAGGAGGAGGAGTTTGTAGCATGTCAGTAAAATTAAGAGATGTGACTTCTGGAGAACTGACAAATGTAGGTAGGTAGAGGAAGCTTAACTGCTTGCTGTCCACTAAAAATACGAATTGTTGGCATTTAAGTTATAATAAAATGGGAAGTCTTCCTAGAATTTAATAGGCTGCCCAGGGAAGTGGTTGAGTCACCATCCCTGGAGGTATTTAAAAAGCACATAGACGAGGTACTCTGTACCATGGTCTAGTGGGCACAGATGATGGTTGGACTCGATGATCTTGAAGGTCTTTTCCAACCTGAATGATTCTATGATTCTATGATTCTAATTCTGCATACTTCTAATGTAAGCTTAAAAAATAAAATTTAACAACAATTTAACTGTCAATAAAGCTAAGGGACCTCTGTCAAAATACAAACCCCAAATATCTTCTCACCTGAATAACTTGGAGGTCTTGAGAAAGTCAGACAAGGACCTGCTTGTCATGACCTGAAATGGAGGTTGAGCAAATACCAAAATTCGGTATTGGAAAATTTTTCCAGTAGTTCACTTCTGTTTGGCCCTGTCCTGTTGTTTTTGTTTGTTTTTTTGGTTTTGTTTTTTTTTTTTTTTCCTTTTTGATGAAAACAAACTAAAAAAAGAAACAAAGAAATACAGTTCAAGATTCTAGTTGACCTGGCACAGAAAAAGAGCCTGAGTTCAAGGGTCCCACAGCTGAGGTCAGTACTTGCCTGCTTTAAGAAAAGTGTTACTATTTATTTACTTTCCTAGATCAATGTCTTTTCCTCTACTTCTCCTTTCCCTTGCATGTTCCTGTCTCTCTTCACTCACAACCCTTTCCCCCCACTAAACCTTCACAAGAACAATTTTTCCACCAATAAATGTTTCACAAAAATTGAAAGATTTCTGCTGTTTCTCCCCCACCCCTTTCTTTCACAAATTCCTCATGTTCTTCAATCATTCAATAAAAGGAATCTCTTTTTCTCAGGTCTTGGAAACTTGAGTGTTTACTAACGGTATTTAAGTACATAAATGGCAATACACTGAGTTATGTGGAAGGAAAGACTTAATAGTATGGAATGCCTGTTGTGGGCTGGCAAGAACAATTTACTGCTTGCAAAAAGTTCTGTCTGGGAGAAGTGCATGGCCTGTTACAATAGAACTAATGGAATTAACTTGTAACAGATTTCATAAATTAGATTAATACAGAGAAAAAAAATGATAATCCTTGTTCTTTGTAACAATGTAGTCTCCAAAACAAACACAGAAAAAATTCTAAACTGCAACGAGAGATACTATAGTACTGTGTGATTTCACATTTTTGCATCATTGGTAATGAGTAATTGATCAGTACAAGCGTATTTAAAATCACACGAAAATAATACAAAGCTGAGGAAATCTTCCTCTATTATCCTAAATTAATAAAAATTCATACAATTCATGTTTTAATTAATTGCCTAAGATTATTCTAAATAATTGCACTAGATTTCTTTCCCACACATGTAAATCTCCATCTTAGTGAAAATTTCATAGTCCTTTAAATTTTCGTGCTACTAGTAAGAAAAGCTGTCATTAATACAAAAATAAAAGATGCTAAGACATAGGAATATTACGGCACCTTTTACCTAGTACTGACCGAGCAAAGCTGGTTAGAATTTCTGTATTGCTTTTCCTTTCCTCATTCAAGAAAATGAGCCATCTCTCCAGGTAAGCCAATTCAGCTTCACTGATTTGGGTCAAGTTATACTGATTAGCACCCGCTGCAGATGTTCATATCTGTACCCATTGGTGTTAGAAGACGAAATCAATTAGTATTTTCTAAATGCTCCAACTTTCTCTTAGTTTTCAAGACGCCTTTAACCTTTGTTTTTCTGTTTGTAGCGGTTCATGAAATAAAACAAGAGATACACCCTAGTGATTTTTGCACAAACTGCAGAGAGAAGGGAAAGATTTAGCTGAATTGCAAATGGCCAGCTGCTGGGCATGCGTCAGCAGGTGTTCTGAGGAGAACGGTGTAACATGGGGGTGGAGGCGGCAAGATCCCAAGGAGAACCTAATTCGGCGTGACAGTGTGAGCAGATTAAAGGAAGGCCCAATCATGCTGTTACCATATAACCTCTAAAACCTCAATATGTGATGTGGGTTTCACAGAATGTTGAATGTTTAGTTTTCCCCCTATACCTCTCTCTCCCTGCCACAGTACTCACTGCTGAGAAACATTTCGCAGCTAGCTACGTGCTAGGAATAAAATATACTAGCATACACTCAGAACGTTGCAAAGACCCAGACGCCACTGTCCTGAATCAGAGATAAGATTCTATTTACTTCATTTTCATCTGAGTAATACCACAGAGATTTTATCTGAACATTAGTTTAACTGGGAATTATAAGCATTGGCAAGACCCGCAGGAGACCGCTAATGGGTTATCCTATGTAAAATGCCAGAAAGCGCAAAGCACAATGAGAGTGCCATGTTGCTTTCACCCCTGAAAAGAAGAAAGGTCACAGTGATACACAAAGGAAATACTGTTAATCATAGAGCTATTTGCTTGTTAAACAGTTAAACATTACACTCAGAACTTGGCTTCTCCAGATCTACTAAGGAAACGTATGGGAAAAAAACCACTTTCTGCTCTGGGAAACGAACGTCAAACACCTCTGAAAGTAAGTCCCGTCTACACTTCCAACCTGTAGTAACGCAGTGCCGCCTCGGTAGCGCTGACAGCACGCGCAGGGGGTACGAAGACTCCAGTGACGGGCGGATGAGCTGACGCTAACGCTTCCAACGCAATCTAATGGCATGGCCTTTGCCATACGTCCCGGCCGGCTCTCAGGGTGTCTTTGCACCAGGGTGCCTCTACTCACCCAACTCTCTCGCCTTGCCTTGGCGGGGGCGTGCACGTAAGGGTCTGCGCGTGTATACGCACACGCCCGCCCGCACACACACGCGTGTATCCTAGAACGACCGGCTCGGCTGCCCCAAACGGCTGCCTGCGCCGCCTGACCCGGACCTGAGCCCACGCGAGCCGATCTCTCGAGTCCGACCTGCGCCTCTTCGGCAGCGCCGCTCGGCGCCCGCACGCCGCCCCCGAGCGCCCCCCGAGGGCGCCACGTCTCTGCCGAAATCTTCAGAGCGGCCGCCTGGGGGCACGGCCGAAGGACGCGTCCCAGCGCTCCGGCCGCCCAGCGCGGCGGCAGCCCCGGGGTCCCGGGGCAGCAGAGCACCGCCCCCCCCCCCCCCCGGGGTCCCCGGGC
>JANXJC010000026.1:522705-546479 GCA_027564655.1 Leptodon cayanensis
CGCGCCCCGGTACCGGGAGCGGGGGCCGCAGCTGGGGCGTCCCCGCTGTCGTCGCCCCCGCCGGTGCAGTCGGCGGGGACCCTCCCGGGAAGGCTGGGGTCCTGCCAGGAAGCCTCCGGGGGGGGGACGGGACCTGGAGGCCGGCGAGCCGCAGGTATATCGGGGGGGGAGCCGGGTGGAAGGAGCCGTGGGGCGGCTCGCAGGGTGCCCGGAGCGGCTGGTGGGATTCACCCTGCCTTGGGTTCGCCCCTGCGAGGTCCGGACCGGGGGGGCGGGGGCCGCGGTCCCGTTGAGGAGGGGGGTGAGGCTGTGTGGCTGGAGGGCTGGCAGCGCATCCCGCTCCGCAGAGGGGCAGGAGTGCGCGGTTGGCTGCAGCTGGCGAAACCTGCGGCCTCGTTAATCTAATATCGCCCTGTTTTTCCAAGAAGACGTCGTTTGTGCAGTTTTGTTTCACTGGAGTCAATTGAGTGCTTCCCTGTTAGCATGGCAACCAAAACTTCTATTTCTCTAAGTGTTCCTTGTGAGGGAGATGGCTCTTCCAAGGCTAAAACGCCTGTTAGGTGGAAGTAAGTAAAGACATTTTCCAGTCTGTGTCTTTTCTTCCAGAGGATGGGTACTTCTCAGAAAAATGAATGAAAAATGGCAAAACAGACATTGCACCTTGGTTTCATCTGAGAAGGAAATACTTCTTTTAGTGAGAGTCAGTGTACATATAGGTTTCCTATAGAATACAGTATAGACAGAATGGGAAATGGTTCGTTTTGAGTCCTACACACTCAACTCAATGCCAACATTGCAGCACCTTTCAATCCAATCTACTTCAGATTTCAAATTTAATTGTACTGCAGTGGCATAGCACGTTTCAGTGTTTACATTACTTTCTCCAAAGCCCAGACCCGGATAGCTTAGCAAGGTTACCTATGCGAACATACAGATTTTTCCATAATTTAACCTCGGTTCACATAAGCAAGAGTTTTATGTACAGTCAGAGAAGCCAGGCACCAGTGAGACTGCTTTAGAACTGTCTTAGAATAGCAGAAATTCTGGACTTACAGAAGATCTGAGTTTACACCCCTTTTTCAGGCAAGACTCGGAAATAGGCTTTGTCCTTTAATATCAAAACGGCTGAAACTCTCATGGCACAGTTTGGTTTTCCTTTGGTGTTGCTTTCTATACTGAAAAACCTTGGGTTTGCTCGCAGAAGGATGGCATTCTTTGCTATAGTTTTTCTTCTTTTTCTTCTGTTGTTCAGACTTCGGAACAGATGAGACTGTATTTGGAAACAGCAAAACAAAAATATGTCTGTCTTTTAAATTCAACTTCAGCCACTTATTCTGACTCTATATATAGTAGTCATTGCCCTTAAAATAGCTCCAGAAAGAAATTCCATTTCTTCTTATCTCATCTTATTTAGAGCCAAATACTGCTGGTTGAAATTTAAGTCAGTTGAGGTCACTACAGATCTGGTCTGATTTTGCTTATCTGAGTATGCCTGCTGAACATGTTGGGTCCTGAGCAATGTGGCTCCACTCTTGGTGAAAGTGGATTTGCATTACTCCAGTGTGGAGAGCCCACCAAGTGTATGTTGAAGGACACGTGTAGAGAAAACTACTAAAGGTTTAGCTTTCACCTTTGTATGTATGTGTATATTGCCTCGCTTAACTGACAAGTAAAAATGAGCATGAGTGCTTCTCCGAACACCTGAGACCCGTCTCCATGCCAGTGCGCTGTTTAATCTGTCAGCTTTTTCTGGGACATGATTCATTGGAGTGAGGTGGCAAAATCAACAGGGAAAAGGCTGTGTAGCATCTCTGCCTGCCTCTGGTGATTCTGCTAATCAGTGCTAAAAGGGACTGAATTCCTTTTGAAAGGGATGACTAAGTCAGCATGGCTTGTCTTACTGAAAGGCAACGTAGAAGCAGGAAGAAAAGACTCTGTTATAACCTGTTTCAAGAAGAACCAGACAAGAATAGAGGAAGCATTGTTCTATTCAGATGCTTAATGGCTTTATGAGTGTCAGATTTACCATTACCTTTTCTGTTCAGATTCAAGTTGCATCGGGTTATATTCTAGTTACTTTATTGAATATAATATTTTAAATTACTGAAACCAGGTTGAAGATAAAACTTTGTGTATAAATCAATCTTCCATCACTGTGTTTTGTGATGAACAGTGTTTGAGAAACTGTCCCTGAATCCACTGAGGAAGATAAAACAGACTCGCCCTTACTTTACCACACTGACACTACTTTAAGTAGTGTAGCGTAGCGTTAGTATACTAACACCGGCAACAATGGTGCCAGGATCCTCATGTCCACTGTGATTTGTTGCTGCAAAACAAATTCACCTGTCTAAGTACATATTAATTATTATAGTTTTATATAGTGAACACAGAGGAAGGCTGAGCAAATGAAATCCTTTTTTGTAACAGATATCCATGCAGAAATCCTTCATAGGTCCATTAGCTTTCACTCAAATCAAATTTGAAACTGTTAGAAGAGGAGCATCTGGAAATAAGATGTAAATGCTTTGCACAGTGAAGTTTTCAAAGAAATGAAAGGCTTTTAGTGTGCCACAGACAAAAGCAACAAATAAATTAAAATTATTTATTATAGCAGGTTTTTCTTAGAGTTGTGGGTTGGATTTTTTTCTCCCTTCAGACTGTTTTGGTTTAAAATCTCAAAGTACTTCTTCCACTCTTTTACAACCACTTACTGCTAATTTAGATAGTGGCTGGTATGAGACAAAAACTGAAAAGAACCTTGGATAAAAACTACCTTTGTTTACAGCTAAGCTATTTTTCAGCACATGTGGGCTGAAGTGGGACAGGAAAACTTCCTTAAATTTGAGTGAATTTTACGTACGTCTAAGAGTATGAACCACTGAAACCTAATCTCTGAAGTCTATGGCAGCGTCTGCAATTTCTTGGTCCCTGAGCCTGTGCTCAGTACACTCATCCGAAAAGCTTCTCACGTACCTGTGCATGTCAGATGAACCGTCTGAATGTTATGATGATAATATTATCTGGTATATTATGCAATGGGTAGAGAGGGGAGCAGTAGATGGAGAAGGATTTTTCACTGGGCTTTCCTTGACAGACGTTACGGGATTATTCTGGAGATCTTTCCACGTGTCATCGAACACTTGTGAGGAGGGAGCAGCCTCTCCCCCGGAGGCAAAGGCCCCCGTGCCACTGCTGGTGCCTGGAGAGTGGGTGAGCAGCCAAGCCCTGTGGTGGTACCCCTAAGCTCTTCCAGTCCTTGCTCAGCATGTGCTGCTTTTCCATGACACACAAGATTTTTTAATTTTATTTATCTATTTATTTATTTATTTTAAGTGATTCCTTCCAATACCAGTTTTAAGGACCAAAAATATATCCTTCCTTGGCTCAGAGAATTGTAAAGCTTATGCTACCTGCATTCACACCTAAGACCAGACTGGAAAAACCAGATACTAGGGTCCTTACGTCCTGGTGCCAGCTGGTCACGTGAAGCACAGTTCAGCTGACTTACAGCTGCCGCTCTAGGAGGACACCAGTCTCCTATAGCTCTTGTAGCATACAGGCTGGCCTTTGGTGGCTATATCTGATACCCTGAACTGCCATGAAATACCTATTAGTCAGCTCTTGAGGTGAACCCGTAGTGTCTCTCTGCTGGGAAGAGAAAGGTAGAGGCAGAGATTGGACCATCCTCTGTGCCCGTCTCTGCGAACTATGCGGCAAGACCCAGGACGGGAACCTTCCTTCTTAAGCTACGTTAGCTGAATCCCAGCTGTGCAGAGCAGGCTGTGGTAGTACAGCATAAAGGTTAAATAAGCACAGAGGTCAGGAGATCCAGGACAAATGGTTGCTATAATCAGGCTAAAGTGCACGTTTAAAAAAACCCCAAACATGCATACACATGCACACGCTCCAGGCTGCTGTACTAACTTTGAAACAATCTGTAAATAGCATGAACTCACAACTGCCCGCTGGATGTACACTGCTGGGAGGTTGCCAGCTGCCACCTCTGCAATCCATTGTCCTTACACAAGAGTCTTCAAAACACAGAGTTTTATGCAGACTGTCAATAACTACCTGAAATATTTGTCACTTTTCAACTCAGATGTCTGGTTCTCATGTCCGTCAGAGAGAGGCAGCAGCTGCAAAGAGCCAACAATTTTCTCGGTGAAGGCCAAGTAGTGGGGATGATTATTAACCCAGGTCATAAGTAGGAGAGGAGCATTAATACAACTCTGTATCTAGCCCAAAAAGGATGGTGAGAAGTTGGCCTGGCCTGAGAGCTTTGCTGCTGCTTACGACAGAGATCTGAGCATTCTGCTGGTAAGGACCTTCCTGCAGTAGAGTCCACGTGGGATCGACTGAAAATTCAAATTTCTCACTTTAACCATCATTTAATCAAAGTACCCACTCACATCAGAGGAGGCTGGCAGTCCAAGGAAAATCAATGCAGTCCTGCGTTCATTAGATTAACAGACACGCTTTGCCTGTGTTCCTTCTGTGTTGCCCTAAATCAGGGGAAGAGTACTAAAGGGTTCTATTTTGAAGATGAAATCTGTAATATTCCCTAGCATACAGATGTCTTTAGCAGATTAGCAGTTTGGTGTCAGACCTGAGAGTACTGGACTAAGAAGAGAGAGCACCAAATTTACTCCCAATGAAAACTCCATTGTCTTCTGTATTTTTTTTTCTTCTAAAATTTGATATGCTTTAAATTTAGTTTGTCTTTGCTAATAAATGTTTTATTTCATGCATTGATTTGCTACTATCATTTCCATTACAAAAAGTAAAACAGGCCATTTTATTTTTTGAGTAGAGGAAAGAACAGTGGGATTGTAGCGGAAGATACAGGGTCATATTGCGCCTGATTTAAGATTACCCCCAGAACATCTGTATATAGTAATTCATGTCAAAAGCATTTTTGCTGACAAATCTCGAAAAGCTCGAAAAAGGGATTTTTGCACCAAAGGTCAGATTTTTTTTCACCTAGCCACCACAAATTAGATTGCCAGTTGTAAACCAACCATCTATGTTCCTCGTGTAGTTACTGGAGGGACAGAAACCTTCAGTGCACAAACTAATCCGTCTGGTTCATACACCTGACAGAGAGTGGGAGGAATCAGGTATTTATTGCTGCTGATTGCTGTTGGATTTCACACAGCTAAGGTAAGGCGAGATGAATCTCACCCTAGTGGTATCAAAAAATAAACAAACATACTCAGAGGGGACAGAGAATAGACGTCTGTTTTCTTCCAAGGTGTCTCAGGGTCCTGTTGACCTTCATGGTATTGATGCAGACATCATAACAATAACCAGATGACTACAGCATAATTCAAATATCCTGTTGTCTGTTCTCAGAATTTTTAGGAGTTTGTGATCGGATTGGGTAGCTGAAATACAGCTTGTAGCTGTGCCAAGGGAAACAGGAGTGTCAGCCGGACCCTATTAAAAGAAGAACACGCAGTTCTGGGCGCTCATGTGCCGCCTCCTGCGATGCCTCTCTTCTGGAGAGGACGTGCTGTATCTGCGGAGCAGGGGAAAGCAAGCACAGATTCTCTTCGAATGCTCTCAACGTTGCCATCTCCACAACGTACCTTAGTCTACTGAATACGTAATTACAACAGAAATTATCTTTCAGTGATGACATAGGTGTTTCAATCTCTGTTCGTGTGGAAATGTTCATTATCATCAAAACACTTCAAACCAAATCCTTCTGCTACGCTTCAGCGCTGACTGCTACATACATCCTGCCTATCTTCCGCTGGAAAATAAGTAAAATATCCCATTTGTGTTTTGCTTATACTGACAACATTTTGGGTTAGATTGGGAGAGATGTTTGCCTTTCATTTTTGATGGTAATCACTTAAAGTGATTAGAGCTGCGGTCAATCCCTTGAACTTGTTTATGCTGGCATGGTGTTTGTTTTTCAGATTTGTTGTGTTCCATAGTATGTTTGTACCTGCAACGCCCTCAGTTTCAAAAACATACGCTTTCCCTATGACAGCTTTAACTATCTAGCAGATACCCTACAGAAGGAATTTTGGCCATGAATAAAACCAAAACCAAGTTGCCTACAGAACAGTTGTCTAATTTGCCTCTTAGCTACAAAACTGTCGTTCTAAAGGCAGTAACTGCTTGTCTTTGAATTCGTCTAGACACCCTGACATCAGACCTGAGAGTCAAAGCTAGTCTTTATAGCTTTTAGAAGGAACCTAGTAACTTCATAGCGTGATTCATGTGACCTGTCTTGAAGGAAATTAATTGTCCTGTGCAGGGGGTGCATTTCTTCCCATTCGTAATAAAGAAAGATTGGGATGACAAACCAGCCTTGGACGTCAGAGTTTTGGATTCCTAGGTTAGCAAATACGAACCTTACCTTTATTTTTCAAATGTTTTAGATCGAAGTACATCATTGTGCCACATAATGATTAATAAAGCTTCCTAAGTCTAATATGAAGATTATGCTGTACTAATTTTTTTAAAACTAATTAGGAATGTGGCACCTATGGCACAGAGATCACATGTTGCAGGTTGATGGCATAGGTGGGTGTTTCTACTAAGTCCTGGGCTGTGACTACTCTTGTATTTTCTTGTAAAAGGCATCAGGCTTAGTGCAGAGCGAACGCAAAATAATATTTTGGTCTGCCTACTTACATAAAGATATTTTATTCATGATTGTTTAACTTAGTGCTACTAACTTTGAGCATAGTTGTTTATGCACTGAGGCCAGTATATGTACCAAATACTGATGTGATTTGAGATGATTACATTTATTGCTGTAGTGTCTTTGCATAGAACTAAACTTCCATATAGCTTTTTTTTCTTCTTTTTTTTTGATTGAATATTTGCTTCTTCCACAATACTTAAAACAAGCACACTGAGCAAGGGTTCAAATCTCCCTTCTTTTGAGTGTGACTTTGTCCACAGGGCAGGGAAGCAGGGGATGCTCAGTGAGCTGGGTTGCGTTTCAGTGGTCGGGCACTAGTCCAGCCTCAGAGCCGCACTGACTTACTGAACTAACTGACAGCTCAACACTGGATGTTGTAGGGATGGGTTAGGATAAAAGAAGGATTTCTTACCCATCCCTAGCGTGCTTCCTCTTCGCTCACTTCCTAGAAACCACCCTCATTTTGCTACTGCTTCTGCTGGCTTTAGGCCAGGTGGGAGCTTTCTTCCATCTGAAAAATGCCTTTGGGTTCACTGCAGACAGGATCCAGCTTTTTAGATCTTTGTAATGAAAAAAAAAACCAACCAAGAAACAGTGCATAGGATAGGAGCTGGATGTATGCCTTCAATCCGTTCTGTCATTTTATTTTGTTAAAGGCACATTACTCTCGTAACAGCCTATTTCCTTGCTGAGCACCTTCAGCGAAGCACCACGCTGTTTTACCAGAGTCTTCTCACCGATGCGCTCTTGCGCATTCACCCTTGTCTCTTACCAAGGTCGGATTTCCCGCTCGGTTGCTCACCATGTCAAGTCCAGAAATTGCAGGCGAGCACGCGGTGGCACTGGAGAGGTTTGGTTTGGCTCAGCGCCGTGAAGCAGCAGTCTCTGGGGAAGAGCGAGCCGGGTGCCCCCGAGGAGGGTTGAGCCGGCGGTACCCACGCGTAGGTCTGCAGGTCCGCCCGACGAGGTGCGCGCACGCAGCTCCTCGGCTGCTCAGCGCTCCCGCAGTTCTGCGGGGCGCTGCCGGGAGCGCCCGCGAAACGAGCAGCTTAGCACTGTGTGCCGTGCGCTACCCGAAGCCCACCTGTCGGGGTCCTTGTTGTCAGGAAGAATCGTGGCGGATTTATAGTTCTCCTCGGTGATAGTATACGAACAGGCTTCTCTTAAAACCAAGGTTTTGCTGACTTTGGGCAAGGCAGCCAGGGCATGAGTGGGACTTTGAGGAGGAGAGAAATAAGTTGACATTTCAAAACAAAAGAGGACAAAAGAGTAGGTGTTTTTATTTCAAAGCAGTCACTTAAGTAAAGGACAGTGAAGACCGTGACTCTGTTCAGAGACACTAGAGCATTCAAATAAGTCAGCTGATGCTCGTATCTGCATGATATTCCCATTGACAGTTAGATCATAGACATCTTTCAGGGATTGATTTCCTTCTGGAAACAGTACTTTGGTAGACGAGTATACTGGGGCAAAATGACACTTTAGTCATTCCATTAGTGTTTTCTTGCCTAATTCCCTATTTACTGTTATTTTAACACTCTTTACTTAAACCCTTTGCTGAAAAACAAAGCCTACAATAAAAATTACCTAAAACAATCAGCAACTCATAATAGCAAAGCTTTCTGGTCAGCACATGATGGAATTCATTTTGGAGAAATGCTACCTGTGTTTTGTAATTTAACGTTAATTCAAGGAAGTATTCAAACATAAAGAAGTCTTGGTGTTCTACTGAAAGCAGTGCTTTGGAGGATGCTTCTTGTTAAGCATTGACTTCGGTCCTCTCCTCAGTATGAGATATGTGCCTGAATCCAGGTTTCAGCAGTATAATTTGAAAGTTCAGGGGAACATTTTATATATGATAACAAAAGAAAAACACCAATACTACACAAATTCCTATAGAGAATCCAGCATCATTTTAGCAATTTCACATGTGCTAGAATTCTATTAAAGATGTTTCTACTATGCATGTTTGCATTCTCCTTTGGAAGTGTTACTTTGGTTCACAGAGATGCAGCTCATTATTTGATTTTTTTTTCCATTCCTTTATCATAGCTGTCTGAGAAAACTCCTTTTATTACGTACTGTTATTATATAGGTAGCTGTCATTTAACAAGCCCATTTTATAGCCAAAGATGCCATATTCAAAAACACTTTCAGCATCTTTTCCATATCTTAAAGCTTCCTAGAATCCCACAAACTGCCTACTTTTCGATTTATTTGCGTACTTATTTGTTTTAGATTGCAACTGTATGTGCTCTTTGGGCTTAGAGAAATATGATGATCACAAGTGAATTTAAAATGATGGTAATGGTCAAAGTAATTTGAAATTCTAGCACCCTGATGTGAAATTTTACAAAATACAAGATGAAACACTTGTGCCATCTCATCAATCATACATACATTGGTTCACATGCAAGATGTAATTTTGAAAATTTGCCCCCTTGGTTCCAAGAGAATTGTAATGCTCTGGCAGCTTCTTGTTTCTTCTCAATAATTTAGCAGTTTATGAAAAATATATTGTGTCTACTTCTCCACTCCGATGGAGTCAGTGCAGTTACAAGTTGTGGAGAATCTGGTCCAAAATCTTGCTGCTGTTGGGTATTTTAGGAAAATATGTAGGCCTAAAACATTATTTGCCGTCATTGCCATGGTTGCAACCTGCATCTGCCTCTGCCCTATATAGTGTTGGGATGGCTCTCAATCATTTTCTCCATTCTCTATCTAAATATTTTTTTGTGTTGCAGTTCACAGACTCATATATTGAACGTTTTCATGTAAGGAAGCAGTGAATCTTTGATTTAAGTATACTGCTGTAGTTGACAAGGACTAAAATCTCACTGCATCTGATTATAATAATTCCTGCATCTTTCCATTGCTGAGAAATTGGCTGTAAGAATGAAAATTAAGTAGGCAATGACACATGGAACAAACCTCTTTTTTAATAGTTTGCAAAACATTCAGGAACCTTTGTGAACAGTTTTTTATAGAATTGCCAGAAACCTGATTGCCATTTCAAGATTATAGCACATCAAAGCAAAAAAAAAAAAAAAAAAATCAGTCTTGGAAGTCTCTGTTATAAGCAGAACTCTAGTGTACTATTACATATTCAATATGTTCAAGCTGTTACTCAAACTTCCAGTAGATCACATATATTTCATTGAACATAAGGTAACATGGTTTTGTTTCAATGTTTTGTCTACTTGCATTGACTGTGAAACCAGGTGTTGTGTTATGAAGGAATCATCAAAATTTTTGTTCAGTTTCCTCAGCTTTGCTTAATTTCTTGTAACATCTCAATAACTCTTCCAAGTAATAGCTCAAAACACTGCAGTGGACCTAATTTCCGACATGGGCATTCCACTACCACATTTTATAGGAAAAGTAAATAATTCTGTTTACGTTTTGACAATTTTGTAGGAAATAGTAGTGTCCACAGCCATAATCTGAAAGATTTACAGATGTATGGATCCCTAAATTGTATTCTGTGCGAAAATATGCTTATAGATACTTACATTTTTGTGTGTATATACATATAACACACATATCTTTATATACACACATAACAGAAGAACACATATTTATACTTACGTATGTAGAGATACTTAGGTGCACCATGTGACTGAGACACATTAAAGGTTAATTTTTTTCTCTGGGGAGTGAAAGAGAAGAGCTGTGCAGAGGTCAGGAATACAGCCCATTAAAGTGTCTCTCGTGTGTGTACACGCAGAGTTATCTGTATCCCGTGGGCTGGGAATATTTACCTCTCTCTCTGCACTAGTGTGTATGATTTAAATGCTAAGTGTTTGAGTCCAGTTCTTGGCCAAGTATGGCTTCTTTGCCACCCCACACAACTAAGAGCTATGAATTTAACTGCAATGGCAACCTACCAGGACATGGAGAATTTGTAGCTGTCCAGAGGCAGTTCCTTCCTCACCAGTTCAGAGACTCCCAGGAGGTGGAGGCTTCTTAACAGCCAGCAGCCTCTGGGCGTTGAGCAGGCAGCCCTGACGCTGTGCGAACTTGGACACTGCTCCTACTAAGGAATTTTTTTCTTAAGTCTAGTAGCAAATACAGCTTGACTAGGACTGAGCCAGTATCTTTTACTTTGCTTATTGTCCAGAAGGTATTTTTTAGGTAGATTTCTATGTAGAAGTAATAACTCAGCCATTTAAAAACACAGCAGTCTATTAGATTCATGTAAGTCTAACAACAACATTTTTAACTTCGATACTTAGATGAACTGCACGTGGCAGCTGTCAGGGAAAGCTTCTGAAAGGAGGCAGGATACCCTTGTGCTAAGCTGCCTCACAGCTTCCTCAGAAACCTGCTTCTGAGTGTAGAGACCACAGTGTGCATGATAGAAAAGAAAAGGTAGTTGATCCTTCTGGATCCTGCTGGTTATTTCACAAAGAGTCATTGCAGCAGCAGAAGCCTGGGAGCTGGTTGTGTTTTGTGGTCTCCTACACTCAAGTGTGAGAACTGCTACGAGAATAGAGGAGGAGGATACAGGCACAATGAAAAAGGAGATTTTCGAGTAAGCGGTGTATATCATCTAAGACAATCTAGAAAACATCAGCCTGGCCTGACAGTTTCAGTCCCCTGTGAGATGCACCAGAATATGGTCCTTGTTGATGGGTTCAGAAGAGCAGTTACTTGAAATACCTGATGAATCACCTTTGTTGACGTAAACAGGAACCACATAACCAATATTCCATCTTCTTGCCTTAAACCTCTGGATCACCTCTGTAGTCACCTGTCTACAAAACACTGAACAAGCACCCCCTTTTTTGCCTGGACCTGTGAAGCAGCTGCACAGGGTGATTTGAGTGTAAAGGAACCGGAGGGGACGAGGGCCGCTAATCCCTTTGACTTCTCTGGATGACCATGGTTGAGCTAGTCACAAACCGGTCCTTAGAAATTACTTTTCAGATCTTGATCTCGTATGCTTAAAAAAAATATTTTAAGGTTTTCAGAATTCTGGCACAGAAGGCTTAAATGACTTCTGACTCATTAATCATTAATATTTATCATCTGTAGATAATTTATCCAGCTCCTTTGAGTGCTAGCTAATAAGTGATGCAGTGGAACTGGTAACTTCCCAGATCTAATAAGAGTAAGTGCTAATACCAAGACGAAATTAATAAAATGCAAGGATTCGACCTGGATTGCCAGGTCAGAAGTGAAGATGATAGCCAAAAGCTGTACACAAAATAGATTTGCTAGTTCAAGTGAAGTCAGTAGCAGCTGTTCTGAAGAGCATAGATAAAGCACAGACTCATTTTTGCTGAGGTCCAGAAAGCAGGCTCTTTCCTTCATTGATTGGATGATCAATTGGTTTTCACAGACATGTTTTCTTTCACAGTTCTTTCCTTTAATAGACTACTGCTCACCTCCTTGTTGTTTATAATAATATATTCCAATTTTAATAATTATAGTTATTTTACTGTGTCATACCAAAAAAAATACACAAGGTCTGTCCCACTGTTGGAACACAGACAGACCTGAGGGCACTGGGATTCCTTCTCCAGCTGTCTAAACCTTGAATGCCAATGCAAAGAAACTGAATAGCCCTCTTCAGGGGCAAATCATTGTCTTCAAGTGTACTTGAGGCTGAAAAGGCTGAAACAACCTCGGAAAGTCCTTTATTGAGTGAGAGATCCTACATAATCATAGCTTAATATCTTTAGACTGCTGACAATGAATCCGTTTCTAATGAGAGGGCTGACGTTGCAAAAAGAGTGACGACTGCAAGCCTCATCTCTCCCATTTTTCTCTGCTGCCTTTCTGGGTTTCAGTAGTGGTCAGAAACATGACTGAACTAACGTAGCTAGTTACAAGCACCCCCAAGTTTCCTATAATGCTAAAACCAAGAAGAGGATATTTCCAAAATGTCTGTATCAAGTTTTATTTAATAATAATAATAATAAAAGAATTTGCTACAGGATTACAGGTGTAAAATGGATTAGAGATGAGAAAAAAAGGCACTAGTAATAAGTCCAATTTAAAAGAACGTTTAACAGCTGTTCAATTCCAGAAGATTAAGAAACTGTTTAAATAAAACACACAGAATAGGAGGAAGCACACCAGGGAGTAGACAAGTACTGAAGAGATTTCAGAGAGATTTTAAGAGTAGATAAAACCATGGTTTGCTGAAGAGGGAAGAGAGGACTTGAAGTAGAAGGTTGAAAGATTGAGTGGTACAGTAGAGCCAGATCACAGTGAGCCGAAAAGCTAAGAAAATCACTTGATCTGTCATTTGCTAGTGTAGATTACTGAAATGGGTGGTAGTAATTTGACAGATAGTAGTTTTTAGGGTATACAATAACCAGAGCTATTGAACTGCATTTGTAGTGTAGCAGTACTGTTGTACTTATACACGTGTATGTCTTCATCGCTTTCTGACCTATAGTATCTGGCACATTTAAACAGAAATCCTAGATTAATGAATTAATTTATCATTTCCCTAGCCCTGCAAAGATTTATTTCATGCACTGTGAGTGGTCCCCTACCCAGCTAAATCGATGTTTGCTTTGCCACTGACTTCAGCTATGACTAGTCATAATGCCTTTGATATTTTAGCAACAGTCGTGATTGAAAGACACTATGAGTGGTGGGACAAACTGGCTTACTGGAGTGTTGGCAGTAGAAGGTGGAACATTTTACCATATACCATCTTGGAGATTTCACATGGAAGAAATCAAAGGGTACGTGAGAACGTGTTTAAAATTGCCTGGGAAAGCACAAAAAGACCCAAAATAAGGTAACAGCACTGGAGCCTTAAATAACATTATCTGAGTGACACCAGAAGTCAGCTATGTAGTATCATGGATGTAATTGCTGAACTGTAGCAGTGCTGGCAGCTTTTGAAAATCAAATGAATCATGTATTTGGGTGATACAAAATTCTTAATTGTATTTAATTCTCAAATTATTCTCTAGCTGCTGAATAAGAATCAACACAGACCAAGATCTACACCGAGTCTTGGCAGCCAGGTAGGAGAGACTCCAAACAAAGGAGGAGTTGTAACAGATGTCTTAAAATGAATATACTGTACTTGAAGAGGTAGATGAAGCTGGGCAATGGAAACAATTCTTTTTTCAAATAAAATCCACTGAAAGTGAAAGATTCCCATTTCAGCTGTCAACTGATCTTGACAATTTGTGTTTTTCAAATTGCTGTAAAAATGGTGGTGTTACTTTCTCTATAAGTAAGTGTTGGTTTCCTAAGTATAGGGTATGTAAATCTCATTACTTGTGTGAAGTAATACAGTGAACTCATAAACTGTGGTGGATTAAAACCTGGAAGATAATAACTGAAATGAAGAAAATAACCTGTGTTGAAGTTAATGGAAGTTTTTCAACTAATTCTAATACAGCCACAGCCTTACTGCCTCCATCAAAATTCTTTTAAGCCTAGTAGCTTAAAAGACAGTTTTGTTTGACGGTGGCAAAAAGCATATTTCTAGACAGGAGTACAGGAACAGAGGAAGCATATGCTATCATTCGTTGTAGTACTCTCCCAGACTCCAACCACTTTCAGTGCACGGTCTTTCTTTGCCAGATACGGTTTCTCTGTGTTTTGTAATCTTCTGTGGGTTTTTGTTTCATTAACTCATCCAGTCTTCTGTGTAACCCATCTATACTTTCAGCATCTTCACATTCCTTCAGCAATGAATTCATCAAGTAACTGCCTGAAGACTCATCAGCTCTTGTTTTTCTTGAACCTGACTCCTACTGCCTTCTTTTGATTGCTCCTGGATCTCGTACCTGAAAAGCCAGTGAATAGTTAGTCCATGTCTGTCCTCTTCTTCACACCCATAATTACACAGACCTATATTATACCTTCCATCTGTCATTCTTTTACAGAGTGAAGATTTGTAACTTACTTAGTCATTCCACTTCTGGAAGCTCTTCTGTAAGTTTAATCGTTCTGCTGCCCTTACCTGAATGTTTTCCGGTGCTACTGGCTCCTTTTTTGAGATAAGGAGCCTAGAAATGCATGTTCAATCCTTTGTGCCACTCTGAAACTAAAGACACATATATGTTTCCATTAGTGTTAGTGAAGCAAATTCTGTTGGACAGGAAGGGGGCGTATTAATTAGAGAAAATTAATCTTATCTTTTGGGAACCATGACTCCAAAGTCTTTGTCTTGCCCCTTGTTATAAAAGGAGAGATACTTTCAGAATACTTTCTTTTTCCTGAAGCAAACTTGGCAGAGGTAGCTGAGACATGTGGGAATATAACTGGTCATGACTCATTTAGGCTTAGACAAGAAAGGAAGATTTATAAAATATCTTCTATTTTGTTTATGGAAGTCTATTTCAATGCTGGGAGCATAACTTCTATTCTTCTATTTGAAATAAAGATCAAACAGCTCTGTAAAACCTGAATCATTATCTTGTGGAAATGCTTGCTAATACTAGTAATCAGTCCTTTTAATTCCTGTATGTGTGTTAAAATTCTGCTTATTACTCACTGTAGCGTATGGATCTAATGCAAATTGTACAAGAACTTTCATTATTCACTTGAACTTTCACTGGTTTTGCACTCTAATGATTCTCTGCCCAGCTGAACTTGTCATTTTGCATTTGTTAAAAACATATCTCAGTCAGGCTGTGGCACTGTAGAATTTAAGATAATAGGAGTTTACTGAGTCATTTAATACCGAAAATAAGAGCAGGGAGACTACCCACTGAGTAGAATTCAGAATCCACTGTTCTTTTCTGTCTTTTGCACTCTAATTACATTTATCACAAAGTTACAATCCCTCTTTTTCTTCAGACTTGAAGTATAGAATTTCAGTGTATGTATTTCTCTTCAAGACATACAAGGAAAATAAATCAGAGATCCTTTAACAAAATGTTAACAGTTAATTTGTTTTTCTGGTTTGCACGTTGAAGGGAAAGGAGTCATCATTCAATCTCATTTCTCTCACATCTACCTGGAAAATTTAGAATTTATATTGCAGTACTGTTGAGATGCATTCATAGCCGAGTTCCCACTCAGTTGGCATTGACAGAAACATAACCCAGCTGTGGGCTAGAGCGATTCTGATTTTCACCAGAGTCATGTTTGAAAACTTCACACATGCCAAGGAGTGATGTCAGTTCTCTAACACTGCAGGGTGTTGTCTTTGTTATTGTATATGAACAGCCGAAGTGGGGGATAGGCTGAACAGGCAAAAGCCACACAGGAAGCCCATGGCTGAACCACTTCCAAACTTTGAGGAACCATTAGCCTTGGAAGTGTTTTACTGTCTACCTTCCCCAACCTGTCTTATAATCAATTTTTGATTACAAACAATACAAAAGTGATATGATTCTATCACGCATATCTGTGGCAGAGCATTAGGGATGATAATCTTGTAGTTCAGAAGTGCCACGAAGTCTATAACTCAAGTCCCTGCTCTGTAATCTGAATAAAACAGCCCTTTGTGCCTTTCATTTTGTTGTGTTGCAACTGCATCACAAAGCTTATTCTGGTTTTGATGTGTTTTCATCTGGAATTTGGATACTCACTTGGTTCCAGCAGTACCCAGCATCTTGATCTTACTGACATTGATCACACTGTTTGACAACATTTCTCCATGCAAACCCTTGGGACATCACACATTTGCATTACTCTTTCAAAAGGAGAAAGGCTCAGCCTGCAATAGCTCAGTTTGAGTTTTGCTGAAGATCTTGACAGGGTTACAGAACACTGCAGATGATAAGCTTTAGTCATATTTGACTAAAGGAAAAAAATGGTGAAAATGGAAATGAAATGGTGACATGTACAGCATCCTTGAGGTCCCTCAGTTTTCCCTCTTGGGCACTGATGAAGAATAATCCTTACTCTTAGAGGTGGTCAGCTCTGGTTATAGGATGCAGGGGGATTCCTCCTGTCCCAACCCAGTGGATGGGAGGCTGCAATTGCATGTCCCCAGGTCCAACCTGTCGCCATGCTGAGCGTGTATTCCCAAAAGACACACGTGCACGGGGGCGCACACACGTACAGAACATAGCTGGCCACACAGACCAACGCAAGCACAGCACAATGCCTTTACCAGCGCTTGTACCCAGCACTCGCATAAACATGCACGCTACAGAAGGTCTGATCCTGTTCCTTCTCTGTGTGGAAGTCCCTCTGGTGCTGGCCTTCAGCGCTCAGTGTAGCCAGGAGCTGGTCCCAGCTCCCCTGATCTGCCCCTCTTGCTGGCACCTGCACCTCTAAGCCCCTTGAGCTCACTGTCCCGCTCCAAGTGCTGGTACTTCTTACCCTGCTTGCCTGCTAGCTCGCTTGAAGTTGGCTAGCGTTCAGTCCCACGCACTCAGAGTAGAGAGCACACCTACACGGAGGATGGTTAGGATTTAATGAGAAGCAGGGTCAGACCGTGGTGATCAAGTGCAGGGCTCAGTCAGACAAGTGTACTGACCAGCAGCCTGCCTGAACTTGACCAGCCCCTTTTATCCCGCTGTCTCTTTAGTTTCCCTGTTTGTTTCTTCCCAATCCACCACGATTCCTTCTTTCCGCTGCTTTTGATCGTTTCTCTAGACATCCCACAGTAAGTTTTGCACGTTCCCCAGCCCACCCTAAAGCATCCCATCGTAAGTTCTACACGGTCCCAACAATCTCTTCCCCCTGCGTCTCACAAGAAGTCCTTTACCCTGTAGGGGATAACCCCCTCTAGTTGGCGTGGCTTTCTGGGGAAAGTGTTCTGCCTTGACTCTTCTGAGTGGGTTTCACACTGCACAGTGATCGAATCTTTCCCCTGCAAGGATCCCGGGGAGCAGCCAGGTCCAGGTGCTCCCTTTGCCCCAGGTGGCTGTCGGGGTTCCTCCACCTGACACAGTTCTTCTGGTCCTCATGGGTCACCGTGTTTACTGCCATTAGCCTTTAATCAGATAATTTAACATGTGCTGCCTTCATGGTTAAACTAGTGAATGAGCCAATTTGTTAGGAGTCATCCTAGTGGCTAATTTCACCTTTTTAGTTCTCTCTGTGAAACAAAGTCCTGAATTCCCACTGTAATTTATACTGTGTTTGGATAAAATCAGCTCACTAAAACTGGACTACGTGACAGCAAGTCTTCATTTCAGGAAAGGCAAACTGAAAGAACGCAAAGCAGAAATAAGTTTCTAGATTTTGTGCTTTTTACTTCATGCTGATGCTGCTGGCCTTCTGATGACATCAGTTACACCCATGGTACTCCTTTGCTTTCTTCACTGTGTCATGAAGCAGAGTGCCAGTAGAACATACCTAGCCTTTTCTCAGCAGTTTTTGGGTAGGCAGATAAGTAGCTCTGGACTGTAGTTCAGCATGGAAGTGATACTGTTTTCTTTCAGCGTACGTTATAGTAAGAGCTAATATTGTGCTCTTCACCTTCCTGGGCAGAAGATAACAAGCGTGTCATTCATACTCTAGATGAACTTCTTTGTAGCTTAATGTGTTAGTTTCCCTGATCCAGTCAGACAATTTAAACTGTCTCTGTGCCACTGATGCATCCAAGACTCTTTGGTATTTTATAAAATTGTGGTTTACCTGGAAGAATCTATTAGATGCTAGATCTTTGCTTTCTCCTCTAGTGAATACAAGTTGCTTGCAAAGAATGTTGCTGCTTCATTGTTTAAATTCTCGTGATCTTTTATTAAAATTCATCATGCCTGCTGTGATGACAGCTACACGCTCCAGCTAGGGCTCTGCTGAGCCCCAGACTAATCTAATGCTTGGCCCACTAAACTTATGATACTAGTTCAAAAACAGCACTCCTCACATTACATCTTAATGTCTCTACAATTAAGAGGTCTCACTTCTGATTAACCAGTTTCTCTCTTTTCTTCTTGATGTCATTGTACTTACCTGCAGTGGTCCAAAGCAGGTGTTGTTTGGCGTGAAGAATCACATTTCCTAATGCATAATTATGAATAATAGCACATTATATGACAGGGTTCGGTCAGTGATTAGTTAAATTTTATCTAGTTTTACAAAGTTGAATAAAGAAATAGACATCCAAAATTTTAATTATTCATTGGTGTAAAATAAAAACTAAGCATATTTCCATTTTAAGGCTGATTGGGATGAAAAGTATTTATGAATACATTTTGGAGGTAATTATCAACAGAAATTATTATCTTGTATATGAGAATTAAGATAAATGTGTCATTCTGAGATTCGAGGATGAGTCACAGAGAAACAGGGGAAGAGAGAAGTCCTATCAGCCAGCCCAGATAGACCTCTCTGCTCTATCAGCACTGCTAGAAGTGTAGCTAATGAAGGAACAAACCACAAAGGCAGACATTGGAAATATATTCCCAAGCAAGGCATCTGGATCTTGCCGTTGCCAAGTATGGTCTGTTTATAGTCATCATAAATGTTAACGCTGTGACTAGAAGAGAAAAAGGAGGCAGAAGGCAGGACAAAACAGCAGGAGTCGTAGCAATAGCAGAACGTGGTAGTAAGTCATCCTTCCTGAAATGGACTGCTTATGTTAGGGGAGGTGAGGCTGTAGTTCATTCTAATCACCAGGCTATGCATTTGCAAGGTGTAGGTAATAACTACTGCCTTGGAAAAAATGATCATACTTTGTAAAGGGACATAAAAATTGCAGATGAGTGTGGTTGGACTGTACATTTCACTTAGCTGACTGTAACGTGGAAAAGTACCTAAAGGAAGAGTCATGATTTGGATTTTTCACATTACCTTTAGAGTGCATGAGGAAAAGTTAGAGCACTAAAAGACAATATATATCAAAAATATTGCCAGCAGTTACTTCCAGACCAGAGACTGTAGTAGACTTATAGCAGTGAACTGTATAATAAACACTGTAGTATGTGGGTGGTGCTACTTCTGCCATTCATATACAGTAACTATTTTACTTTTGCTTGAGAAAGAATACTTAAAATTGCAAAATAAATGTCATAGTATGACCAAGCAGTGAACTTGTAGAAATGGTACTATATGGCTTGTTGTTTATAGCTAGATAAATTAACATTAAAAGATTACTTTTTAGGTACAAAATTTCTAGACCTTTCAGCCCAAGATATATTTCAATATGCAGAAAAAAATTGCATGCAATGAGAAAAAGCTTAAAAAGGTATACACCTTTATTTGAAAATAATCTCATCTCTGTTGTTCACACAGGTGATACTAAGTACCTGAACACACCTGCAAATGCCAGTGAAATTTTTCCTATATAACTGCCTAAGGAAAGTGCTGGCCCCTGAATTTGACAGCATCCAAATAGTTTGGGAGAAGAGATTAATTTTGTGTGGAGCTTCCTTTTATTAACAATTGTTAGAGAAAAACAGCATTTTTCTTGCATAGAGAGGTCACCTTTCAATAACTCTGTTGATCTCTGAACATTTTAACTTAATCTTTAGAAGGTGTTGCAAATGTTTCAGAAGACAAGAACAGCTGTTCTGTAGTTTTGAAAATCTCTGTGTGCTGGGCAAGGCAAAAATGCAGTAACCACATACATTTTTTAAAACTTTTTTTAATTATCTCAAAGTAGTGAGGCATGTACAAATACCACACAATGTACATACATGTATACAGTGACTCAACAGTTTAGTCGCTTGAGAGCAAAATATTGCCTTATAAAGTGGGTGCCCCTCTCATTTTTTCTCAGTCACAGTGGGTGGGCTCATATGAGCACAAACATTCATAACTGAACAGAAGCTTCAGACTTTAATAACTTCATTTCAGGCTGGTCTTTGCTGTGAAAACAATAAAGATCCTCGTCTGCTACATGCTAAAGATGAGGGGAAAGCATTGCGGGGAACAGAACAAACGAAGACCTTTAATTACCTGCAACTGTATGGACATCTATGTATGTATTAAAGCATCTGATTATGGCATAGTGAGTGCCAGATAGTGTCCAAAATCCTTCCTGTGGTATTGATCCAAAGATTTCTTCTGTCTCAGACAAGCCAATGGTTTATTGCCAGTAGGAGTCTATGTGCCATATGAAAGTTCCCTGGATGCTGCAATGATTAGTCGAGGGTGGACATTTGCAAAGTACTCTGTGATATAAAAGAAAGAAGAAAAATGTATATATTTAATTTCCAGCTTTCCTCACCATCACACAGACATAAATGTGATGGATATTTCTGGCCTGATCTAATAGCAGTCAAGACTGCTAGTGCTATTTTGATTGCCTTCAATAAGAGGAAATTGTTTTAAGCTGGTGGTTTTATTTTTTTTTCTCAGAATAACTATGTTTTCTCACTACTATTTGTTCAACTTACGGTTTTAGTTCAGTTCAGTTTCCATGAAAATTTTGCATGACAGGGTTTAAAACTAGTTCTTCGCAGATGCTCCTGACTATACGAGCTAGGCTTACTTAATCAGGGAACAGAGACAATGCCAATTGACCACAAGGTGTGTATTTACAAAAAGCACGCCTCCTACTGTACCTGTGTTGCTAATGACGGTTGTTTATCTAAAACATTTTTAAAATACTTTTGATTATGGTGATTCCACAACCTTTTCTTCACTATGCTTACAATTAAAAAGTTTTCTGTTGATGTCACAGCTAAGTTGAAATGAGTAAATCAAAAACAGAATAGAGGTGAGGAAAATGCATGTAAGTAGGTTTTACTAAAAATGGTATATTTAAGGTAATTGCTACCCTGTACATAAGTCTTTTGCAAGCAGGCTGAGAGCAGCAAATGGAGACTCTTAGAAACTTTTCTGCTGTGCTGTAATGAGGATATGGTGTCTGTCATTGTGGAGGCTTTCTCTATTTGAGTCTAAAAGGAATTTTAAAATATATTAGTTTGAGTAGATGTGATTTCTAGAGCTCTTAACATATTTTTTTTTGGAAAATGGGTAAAAACAGTATTTTTGAGCCAGTCCAATATGCCTGTGTGCATTTTGGATGCATGTACAAGTAGGTCCAATAGCTTAATCCTAACTTAATTCTAACTTGTAAATGTTGACTTCATTTTGAGTTTTGAATAGGTCGATCTGCAGTTTTTTCATTAAGTTCAGTAAGGGCAGTATTGGACATTCTTTCCTCATCAGGAATGAGAATAATAGCTTTTCTGTAAGCAGTGCTTGTCCCAGGTAAAATCAGTTTTACAATCCTAATTCTGTGAGTCACTGGGTGAAATGACTCACCCAATCTCACCCAGTATCTTGAATACCAGCCCGATGCTTTGCTCACCAGCTAACTGCACAGAAGTACAGCTATTCTAAAATCTTTTGTTCCCCTTCCTAAGAGTCTCTCCTAAGTACATTATATAAGCACGATCAGACTTCTCACTGATACAAGAAGAACTGTGACTATATATGAGTGTATATATAGTTCTGCAATGTGGAAATGCATGCATGAGCTCTTTTATTCAGTCTTGCGATAGCTATGGCTTTTTGTCCCTTTGAATGGAGGTGATTGGTTATTTCCACCATTCTTCTGGAAATAAAACTTATTTGCCATTCCTAAGCAGATGCTTAGGATTTAATTTATGTACACAGTGAACTCAGAGGCACCTTTAATTTCAATAGTGCAGGACGAACATCTTAGGGAGGAGAAAAAAATTAAATGTGGGAATGTGATCTGTAAGTGGAACAATTCCATAAAAATGTTGATAGAGAGGCTGAAGTTAGATTCACTGACTACACATTTAATTCCTTTTAATTGGCCACACTGCTTGCATTTCAAATGAAATTTGCTTTTCATTTATATTAGAAGTTGCTTTTATACAGTGGCTCTATTAAAAAAGAAGTGTCTGCATGTGCAGGAAGAAATTCTCCTCTGAATACTGTATATCACCTGGCATTTAAGGATCTGAAAATGTGGCACATTTCTTGAAATCCTATACATAATCTTGTAGCTAAATTCTGGTATGTATTATACAGTCTAACTCAGATTTTTGTGTAGCTTCCTTTCTGTCTTGGATTTTTGCTTTTCAGGATATGGTGGACAGGGAGAGATATAAAAGTAAGACAGTAAAACAGAAAGCTAGTAAGTAAATGTGGGCAACAAAATGACCTGAAGTAATGGTCTCCTTAGAGGTTTGCTTCATGTAAAGTGGTACAACTCAAGGAAAGATGGGAAGGTTTTTGTAAGCCAAATAATACATTCAATCTTTTATATGCCCTGTGCATTCACAACATCACTTGTAATGGCTGTGTAGTGCAAAGCCTTCAGAGTACCTTTAAACCCCATTAAACCCCACTGAGATTTAACTAAGTGCCAGAGTGCTTTCTGAATCAAGGATAGTCTTTTGCTAGCTCTGTTTGTAGGACTGTTTTCATGAAAATACATTTACTATTTATATTCATGTCTCACCTCTAAATTGAAATCCAACACAGGTGCCATTTTAGAAAAAAAAAACATTGGCCATACTCGTAGCAGCTATATGTGAGCAAATGACAGGAGATGGTAGAGGAGAGCTACGCCTGAGTGTTCATTTTGTGCAGTGTCCCCCGTGATGCTTCAGCTCCACTGTCCCTTTGCCCTTCTCTTGTCCCCAAGGTCTCAGTGCTAATACACTGCCCCACAAGATTGCACAGAGATAACTCAGGCCACAGATCTCCTGCTTGTGCGTAAGTATCAGAGAGGCAACTGAGAGATGTATACTGTCCATACCTCAAGGATACAGACAGTAGAAGGCTCAGGCTGTTCCTGCCACGCTCCCATTCAAGACCTGTCAATCGCTGGCCCTGCTTTTACAGACCTAGTTTAGATGAAGTAGGAAACATGGAAACACTCACTCAGGCAAATGTTAGGCTTACTGGCCTGAAAAAGGACCTGTTTTTTTCCTTTTTGGGGAAGGTGGAGGAAGGGACTTCTCCCTGCTGGGATGTGATTTCCTTTTGTTGCTTTCTCCAGTGTTCTTAGCATTTCAGCAAGTCTTGATTGGTAGACGTCGTCTACCTGGACTTGTGCAAAGCGTTTGACACTGTCCCTCACACGATCCTTGTCTCTAAATTGGAGAGACATGGATTTGACGGATGGACCACTTGGGGGATAAGGAATTGGCTGGATGGTCGCACTCAAAGAGTTGCGGTCAATGGCTCGATGTCCAAGTGGAGACCAGTGACGAGTGGGATTCCTCAGGGGTCGGTATTGGGACCGGCGCTGTTTAACATCTTTGTTGGCGACATGGACAGCGGGATTGAGTGCACC
>JANXJC010000026.1:547521-666628 GCA_027564655.1 Leptodon cayanensis
GGGTAGGTAGAGAATCTGGGAGTGAAGTTGTGCCTGGGAAGAAGGGAGGGGTGGAGGGAAGGTGTTCTGAGATTTGGGTTTATTTCTCACTACCCTACTCTGGTTGATTTGTAATAAATCAAGTTGATTTTCCCCAAGTTGAGTCTGTTTTGCCTGTGATGGCAGCTGGTGAGTGATCTCTCCTGTCCTTATCTCGACCCACAAGCCCTTTGTTATATTTTCTCTCCCCTGACCAGCTGAGGAGGGAGGAGTGTTAGAACGGCTTTGGTGGGCACCTGGCATCCAGGCAGGGTCAACCCACCACATGGAGCGAGTCCAGAGGAGGGACACGAAGATGATCAGGGGGCTGGAGCACCTCTCCTGTGAGGACAGGCTGAGAGAGTTGGGGCTGTTCAGCCTGGAGAAGAGAAAGCTCCAGGGAGACCTTACAGCAGCCTGCCAGTACCTAACGGGGGCCTACAGGAAAGCTGGAGAGGGACTTTTTACAGGGGCAAGTAGTGACAGGACAAGGGGTAATGGCTTTAAACTGAAAGAGGGTAGATTTAGATTAGCTGTAAGGAAGAAGTTCTTCCCTGTGAGGGTGGTGAGGCACTGGCACAGGTTGCCCAGAGAAGTTGTGGCTGCCCCATCCCTGGAAGCCCCTTGGACGGGGCTTTGAGCAACCTGGTCTGGTGGAAGGCGTCCCTGCCCATGGCAGGGGGGTTGGAACTAGACGATCTTTGAGGTCCCTTCCAACCCAAACCATTGTTTGATTCTGTGATCCTATGTAATTCTACCAAATACTGCGAAATACCCTCATCAATATCTTGTAGGCTTTGAGCGTGAAGTAAGCCAAAAGGCCTGTAACTGTCTGTGGAGATGCAGTTGCTGAGATTCTGGATGGGTGTGGAAGGAAGGGAAGAAGAGGACATGGCCTCTTTCATGGTATACCAGGAAGCATGGGGCCCAGAAGGTGCTGTCAATGGGCAGCTCCATGACTCTGACAGCTCTCCTTGCCCTCCCCTTCTGCATGTAGCAAATCCATGACTGACTCTTCATCAGAATGGCAGCAAGCACTTTCAGTCAAATAAAAGATAATCTTCGCTTTCACACTTGGACTAAGATGTTAGAGGCAGGACTTCACCTCCTTCGGGACCATCAGCTGCCTTTGTGGAACTGTGCAAGTCAATACAAATTCAGCCTCAGACTTTGTAAAAGAGAGAGAATCTCTCATTCAGGGAACAATCTCAGCCGAGGTTTGCTGGCTTATGGACACCAGAATACAACAGTTAGCTGGCAGTAGGACTGTTAGCGTCGTGCCCTCCGGGGGGAGGGATGTCCTGTTGACACTGCTGTAGCAGAGACACAGTATCAAGCACTTGAAGACAGAGCTGAAAATAAGCACATTTTGTCATTTGTATTTCCAACTGTTTTTGAAGTAAGACTTCTCACAGGGACTGTGAAGCGCAGAATCGTACCTTCTAGACAACAAAGTACTAGAATTCCTTCATTATTTATCATGTTTTCTTGATTAATAGCACAAACTGTAGAACCTCTCTGAATGTATGTCTTGCAATGACTGTACTTTGAAGTCATCACTGTCATGTTACTTCAGTGTGTTATATTTGAATGTCAGTGCCATGTATCACAAACAGGAAAGTAATTTCCTTTAAAAATAATTAGAACAATAGAAATGAAATTAAAATGACAGCTACAGGCTTTCCCTTTCAAGCATCTAGCTTGTGCCTCTTCTAATGTCATTAATTGAGGGAAAGTGTTCCAATAAGTGTATCAGGAGTTTCAACATATTACAAAATCGTACCTTTATTTGAGCTGCAATATTAGAGTAAATGAAGGAAAATGGAGCAGTTTAGTCAATATTTCTAGATTTGCTTTTCTCTGTGATTATTCCTCAAGTTGTAATATAAAAATGTGTCATTCATAATTAACTTTAACAGTTAAATAATGTTTAACTGTTACATTCTTCACAATAACTTGGAAAGAAAACCTCTGTCTTTTGCTGACATTTTCCCTGTCAAAAGACTTTTGTATTTACTGAGACTGTTTATTATTCCTGCTTTCATTTAGCTAATTTGCAATTCGCATCATCATGCGGCCTCATGTATCCTTCAGGCAATGAAAACCAAAGTACAACTGAGATAAATTTTTACCAAGCGAACCAAAACCACACAACCAAACAAAAAGTAATCTTCCCACCCAGGCTCTCAGCAAACACAGTGTGAAGACGCTATCCTCAGCTCAAGCTGCTCAGCTCTTTGTGGATAGGAAAACTAATTTGTAAAGTAATATTAGGCGTGTGGCACCTGAGTGCTCCCTCGCCTGACGAGAAGTCTCTCGTAGAGCAGCAGGGTGTGCCTTGCTTCTTGTGCGGAACGTTTAAGAGGCATTTGGACAATGCCCTTAATAATTTGCTTTAACTTTCAGTCAGCCCTGGAGTGGTCAGGCAGTTGGACTAGATGATTGTTGTAGGTCCCTTCCAACAGAAATATTCTACTCTGTTCTGTTCTATTCTATTCTAAAGACCCAGCCCAGGCAGGCTGGTTGCATCTCTTTGCCCAAAGGGAGGAATAGAGAAAATAAAATAGTATATCAATTTTATGGCTCTCTGTTAACCTCAGTACAAGGCTGAGTATGGCTGAAGCGTATTCTTTTGCCTGCCTCTGTAGACAAGACGCAAAACACCAAGGAAGATCAAGGCCTTGTTTGTGTTGTAGAGGTCAAGATGCCCAGGGAGGAAGGAGACATGCGATTCCTCTGCATAGACAGGCAGAAATGCAGCGCGACACAGCCATGTCTGGCCAAAGGTGGGCGGCGTGGTCCTCAGCTCCCCCCTCGTCCTTCCGTCCCTGTGCTCGGGGCCCAGGACGCGGGAGGAGGCTGCAGACGGGTTGACTCAAGCCTCTCGGCGTGCGTGAGTGGGACAGTCCGGCAGCAGCCAAATCCCTCAGAGCGCGAGGGCGCCCTCCCTTCTGGCCTCGGTGGGTCGGGGGCTCCCGCTTCCCACGCCGCGGAGACGTGTCGCCTGTGGAAGCGTTTTGCAGTGAGCAACACGGGACTCTTGGCAGATCTTCACCGACAGCGCTGGCGGTGGCAGAGCAGCGTAGCGAAGGCGCAGTAAGGATCAGTAAGCTCCGGAAAAAGGCCTGAGCCGACGTTTCTTGCTCTGTGGAGGCTCTTCAGTGATACTGCTGTGGTGCCTTTTGCAGTGTAGCCTAGGTTCTTGCTAATTCTGTCTTCTTCGTAAGAGTCTTTACGTGAGCAAAACACCTACTGAGGAAATGAATTAGCGTTGCACGGTTCGGCTCTTGGTCTATTTCAGGCAGTTGAACATGGCCACGTGGGACTTTTTTTCAAATTTCTAGTTCCATTAAGGTGTAATGAACCTTGCCCGAGGGCGCTTTATGCAGATCACCTGAATCTTTTATAGCTGCTATTTGCATATTTTATACAAAGAACCCTGAATCTGAATGTGGCGTTCCTCTAATTCATGAAACAAATATGAAGATAATAAGAGGGAGACATCAACTTCCTTGCAAGAACTAGTGAATTTCCCCACATGCAAGCACACAAACACACACACACACAAATCAGAGGTTTTCATTATTTAATTTTAATTTATAATGGAATATTACTATGGGAATAGGTACCCAGATTGCATTCCTGTTATGTGAAGTACAGACATTTCTTTTAATATAATTTGGTATCTATGTGACTTAAAGACTATGTGAGTGCTCTAATGAAATCACATGAAATGTTATACAAGCCCTATTTGTTACCTTATTTTGGTCCAAAAATCTGCTTAGTGTCACAGAGATTTGGATCTATTTCAGTCTTTTATAACATAATTGTGATTGATTTTTGTCTTTAAATATGTAATCCATAACAGAAATGTCATCACTTTTAATAGTGTATATAAATATATATGTAAGTATTCAAATATAAATATAAAAAAATATATATATCCCAGTAGGAATGCAGACCTGTTACATGGTAAGAGCATCTCCAGTAATAATATTTTTTTCAGATATTTCATATTACAGTTTGTTCTGTGTCCACAGATTTGGTAAAGTGTACCTAACAAATCAAGAGTTAAAAAAATTACATCACTGCCTCTGAAATCTGAAGTAAAAAGTAATGAATGTAATTCATTCTGCTAATGAGATTCATGAGTTGCCATTCAGTGTAAATCAAAGTCAGTAAAACTTAGAGATGGTAAAAATAAGAAGACAGATTAAAATTGCATCCAACATTTAGCAGAATAGTTGATATCAGAATTATATTTTGGATGAAAACTTCAGGGAAAGATTAATGTTTTCAGAATGTTGAAATAATCAGATTTGATATATTTGGAAGAATGTTTCAAAGAGTTTTAGTTATTTGATTTTTTATTTCATGTTTAAATTATTTAAATGCACTATTAATGTCAAAATTATAACTTTTTTTTTTTAAGCTTCTGTTTCATCAACATATTCTCTCCCCACACTTCCTTTTCTCAGCATTTTATCTTCTTGAGGAATATTGAAATAGTCTTATTTGGAACAAAGCCCAATTTTGAAACTTTGAAATCCACTGTAAAATGGCATTTTGATCCTCTGCAGAGCCTTAGTCTCTCACTAAGTAACGACCCCAAACCATAAGACTTTGTCAGTATTTCAGCATGCAGATTTCATCCTATTTTTTGGCAGCACATTGTGTAATACTCTAAATTTTAAGAGTTGATTGGCACATTCATTAGCTGCTTGGACTATTGATATGATGACAAAGTTTTAATGGAATTTGAGTTATGAATTATTAGCATAAAACATGTTCAGTATGGAAGTCTGCAGAGAAGAGAAGGCCCAAATAATACATTCAGACTAACTAGCGATTACAAGTATCGTGCATTTCAGGCTGGCTTTCTGGCCAGCTGGGGCAAAGCTATCGCATCTGGCATGGTCTTTGCATGTTATTAAATTTTCCTGCAAAATGCCCTTGTGATGAGTAATGGAAAAGTTAAATGGAGTAGTGAGGGACAAACTGAATGCACCTTGCTCTAAATTTGCATAAATTTCCAAAGAAATGCAATGCCCAGTGCTCTGTGCCTCTGAGTTGAAGGGTTTCTGTACTGAGAGCGCAAAGGAGAGGAGAAAGTTAAGTACACAGGCAGTCTGATCACGTTAGCTTTATTTTCCTGAACGTTTCCTTGGGTTGTTTCTGTGCTGGGGAAGAGAGTGGAGTTTACCTAGCACAATTTAATTGTCATACCCTCTCTCTGCTCTGAGCGGGGTTAAATTAAATGGTTTGTAGAGCTCTGTCTGCAGCAATATTCCCTGCTTGGAGCTACACCAAGGTGGAACAAGTAGCTACACTGGGAAATGTAAGAACAAATTCTCTAATGAAAATTTAACTTTTAAATGATATGAAGAAGGAGAAGGAGAAAAAGAAATACCAAGAAGGAAGTTTATTTTTATTGGCAGATTTGACAACATGGTGTCTCGGCTACAGTCTCCACAAGCTGGAATTGCATCGACAGCACCCTTTGTTTTTGCCATTTCTGTTCAAGCTCAGCAGGTTCCTGCACCACACCATAAGGAGCTACATATTCACATCACGAGCTGGAGCGCCGTATGTCATTCACTGGCAGCAAAAAAATCCAGCACCAAACGTAGCTCTGATCAAAATACAGAGGAGGCCAGAAGATGTGTGTCTGCACACTGGTCATCTGAGATGTACTTACGCTCCACAGGCGCTGACAGGCTCGCTGGGAAAGGACCGCGCAGCCACGTGCCGGCGTTCACACCACAGCGCGGGGGCGCTGGGTGCTTCCTGGCGTTAACGGAAGACTAAACCCGCCCTGAGCCCATCAGCACTGCTTTTAGTGACACAGCCTCCGAGCGTGTCCAAAGCTCGGGAGTGGGTTATGTTTTCATGTGTCGACACAGCACACTGTTTTCATTCAGGAAGGCTGCAGGGAGCGTAATTCATTTTAGAGGATAATTGCTCGGTTTCTCTTCTTCCATACCAAGGAAATCAGCAAAGCAGAGATTATTACTCCAACTTTAATTAGATATTTCCATACCCTCTAGCTTTCAGGTTATTTTTTTTCCCCGGTAACTTTCTCAACCTCTGTTGCTCTTCTGTTGAAATAGATGTAGTATGTGAGAACTATTACAGAAGCCCTTTAAAAAAATAAATTCTCATCTAAACTATTAGTACCTGCTACTAGCAGTTTATACTCTTAGTTCTATGTGAAAAAACTTTGATTTTTTTCAAATTCGGGTGTTTTGTTTAGAACAAAAATTATACAAAATGAACACAACTTTATATAAGTAGAAGAGAATTTCTTTGTCAAAACCTTTTTGTCATAAGCTATTTCTGCAGGCAGAAATACGTTCATGCTCATGGCGGTGGAATCAACACCTTCCACACCTTATTTAAAAGATACTGCAGCAAAGGAGAAACACCAGTTGATTCCCACCTTTTAAGACAAAAGTTTACGATCATTAGTTTAAGGCAAAAATCAATCTATTTTACGTTTGGAGTAAGACTTGCACTAAAGACCAGCTATTGGAACTGTACATAATAATGTCACATTTGCTGTTCTGTGTTAATATATTTTGTCTGCTTACAAAGAAATTTAGTAATCAATTTAATAATCATTTCAGCCTTGTGTCCTATTACATTTAGTAATTAAGGTGGTGCCAGTAACAGTCAGGCAGTACTTTTAGTTGTAAGATTGTATTTTCAAGACTGCCTTCAGTGATGTTCATTTGGAGAGGATGTACTATATCCAGTCAGTGAGTAAATGTCACTGATCCATTAAAAAAAAAAAATTTGCAACAATCTCAGAGCAGTTTCTTAAATATAATCTCTAATACAGACGAGAAGTTAAGAATTTTGACATGATCCAGAGAGAGGGAAGACAAACATTTAGTTAGAAACCTTCAGTCATTCCACAGACTTCTTGCTTAACTTTGGAGAGATGTCTTTTAAAATACTTTCTTTGCATATTTATGTCATTTAGCTGGATGAGAAAGGCCATACTCACCAGAAAACACCACTATACTTGTAAAAATGCTGTGGCAACAGACAAGTGCTTTTGTTGGCATAGAGTGGGTCATTTAGGGAGGTACTGGAATTATTTCGGATGAAGAGTCCCCTGAAACGTGAGCCTTATGCCACATCCCAGTCTTCATGTAGCATATTTCTATCCAGCGTGCAGTCTTCTAGGGGAAGGTGGTGATGGCTCTGGTGCTCCCCTCCTGCACCCTTGTCTTCTTCCTTCCTGGTAGCAAAGGTTTTCTTTCTCCACACTTTCTCCAGTGTGCAGTGGATTGCACCCTTTTTCTGCCAGCTTTCTGCGGCTGGTTTTCCTGGGTGCTGGCATGTGAACTTCCCAAGCCATTGTACCGGATCACCTGCTCCCCGCTCTGCAGATCTCCTGGATCTCTCCCTGTCCCCTTGCAGACCTGGATTAGTGACAGCTTCCCACGTGAGCACGTTTTCTTTGTCTGTTTGGACTCATCCTGATCGTTGCCTGATCCCAATCCATTACTGAATATATTGTAATTTAAACTAGCTGTTCAGTAGAATTTCATCATAAAAGCAAAGGCTTTGTTGCCTCCTGATTTAATAGAGGTAGATGCTTCCCACAACAAAGTGACTGTCTTTGTGGAAGAGCTTTCTGTGCTTAAAAACAAACAGGAAATATGCAGTGGATTAAGTAATAAGCAAGCATTTTCACAGTGCACGTCATCTAGTTGACCGTGATCTTTTTTTGGAACCACAAGGAAGAAACTGTGATATATTAGAGATGTTGAGGTTCTGTTACGTGGCAGCTCCACTTTGTGTCCATGCTGCAAGCGTGGTTGTTTCTAAACATTTTGTTTCTGTAGTCTCCTGTGTGGCCTCAGTGTCTCTTTAAGGCTGTTGTGTGGGAATGAAATGTTTAGTGCTGAAGGATCAGATCCAAAAATAGAAAAGAAATAGTTCTGAACATAAGCAACCATCTGAAATACAAAGCCTAATGATGTATATCATTGTTAAAAATAGGAAATGGTGGTAGAAGTGCTACTGAAGTATTCATTTCTAGTAACAGCTTATTTGTTCTGTCTCCAGTACGGTAAGTGTCCTGGAGAAACTATGGAAGGATGTGAAATTTAAGGTAGTAAATTAAAGTTTCCCACCACCAGGTTTTAAAAGCTGTAGTGCACACCCCATTAAAGTAGAAGGTCTGGAGAATCCTTCCTTCTGGCTACTCTCATGCCTAAATTATTTACAAAAATAAAAGCAAAATCTGCAGAAGCTGACATGTCCTGGAATTTGCTCTTTCAAAGCTATACCAGCTGAGAATCCTATTAATAAACATATGGTTTTTTTAATGCAATTAATTATTTATGACCACTGTCATGGCTTGAAGATGGCTCTTCCTAAATAATATGTAAGAATACTTCTGATGATGTTTCAGCCTGTGTGTCCTCTTTCTGGAGGGATGGTATGTGGGGCAGATGTTGATGCTTCAGTTTACAAGGCGAAGGGTCGTGGAATGTTTTGAGTCTTGATTTAGGCCCAGGAACGAGCCCTGCGGCTGCTTGGGAAGAATATTCTCAGCTGAGAAGCAAAACATTCCACAGTCCTTAACAAACTCAAACATCAACATCTGACCTTCACACAGTGGCATGAATGAAAGATTTAAAATCCAAGAATTGTACTGTTTTAGATATGAGTCCTCCAGCATGCCTGGCATTGTCATATGGTGACTCCGTAATTTCAAGTTACATGTTGTACCAGGGACATTGTGTTCATGTAACAAGAAAGGGAAAAATAAGTTTTCCAAAGAGTCATCATTCCTTTTGTATAGCAAGGGTGTAAATGGCTACAGGGTTTTTGGTCAAAGAAGTTAATAGGAATTTATTTTATAATAGATGAAAATTAAAAGAACGTTTCCTTAAAGATACTATAGTACAGTCTCCCCAAACCGATAAAACTTGTCAAGCTTCAGAGTAACTACTTCAAAGCATGAATTAAACTAAGACCTATTTTAATTAAGGTTTAAGTTACAAATAATTTAAGTGTTAAAATTTGGCATGTCATACTTTTTTTACAAATATAATCGTTGAAGTTGTTGTTAATATGAATTTCAGTACGCAAAACAACCCTAAAACTATAAAAATGTGTACTACAGATCTAAATAACCATCTGTCCAAAACACATTTTAATATATTATTAAGCCTTCTCCTGCTGCCTTTCATAACTCTTGTGTGTCCCCCATGGAAAGAGTTTGTGGGCTAAATCCATTTTCTGCATGACATACAAAGAGTCTTTCTACTTCATTTAGGCATGTCTAAATCTAAGCAAATCAACATCAGCCTACCTTGTAGTCCCCAAGATCTCCAGGAAGAATTACTCTGATCCTAAAGGAAGCATCTAAGATAATATGAGGAATCTCCCTCTGTAGTGGCCTGTTTCACTACGCTGACTGTAAAGGAGGACTCCCCTTAGTTAATCAACTAAATTTAACTAAGCCTGCTGTAGACAACTAAATTTAGACAACTAAACTTAGGTGGGAGGAATTCCTCCACAACAGTTTACATGCCAGTTAGAAATGATGATCTCACTGTCGTGGGCAAAGATGAAACTGGCTGTTTGTCTTGGTGAGGGTGAAGGCATAGTATCAGGACATGGGGAAGCTTTCACAATTGCCCCATTCTGTGTTTGTTTTGAGAAGCTACTGGAAACAGGCGTCACTCCATTGTGTTCCTCATGCAATTCACTTTAAAACTGATTGATAGTCCTTTCATTGTCATCTCGTCGTGATTAAATGATTTTGTTTGCCTGCATCCTTACACTCAGGGTGAATAGTTTGTTATACTCCAAACTGCACAGCCCTGGGTACACTTGCAGTGTGAATTAATGGCCAGGTATCAGGAAAAGTACAGAAAAATCTCAGTTCTTTTTTCCCAGTATGTTTCTGGCATGGTATGCGATACTGGGGATTTATAGTTCTGTTTGCTTTCTTATACGTCATCTATTACATTCCAAAGTAACTTTTGCAATAACTACCATGATGGCTTTGCATTTCAGGTATTAGCTTCTAGATATTCCAATAAGACATATTATATATTTATATAAGTAATGAAGTATTTTTTATTTGTCAACTAGACCACTGTGGAAGACGTACTTCAGAACATCTTATTTTGGGTACATTCTTTCTTGATTTACAAGCTCGGCCTGGAGGAGGTAGAAATGTTCACCAGTGGCTGACAAAAGCTTAGAATTTTGCACTTGGCAACTGATCTGTTTGAGATGGAGAGTGATGGTCTCACAGGAGTGGTAATTATTTGTAGCGCATTAACTGGATGCAAGATGACAACCTTTTCCCTTTAATGCTATATTGCAAGTTTGATGGAATAGTCCTCAGAGTTTCATTATTCTCCAAATGCCCAGCTATTAAAAAAGTCATAACTGGATCCACTTTAAAGGTTGTTTAAGCAGCAGGAAACATCTCACATCCCCTTTACCTGGCAACCTGCCAGACTGCTTGACATCTCTGTCTCCATCCTCCAACTGCATTTTGCATACTATGCAAGTAGAAGATTCAAGTCATGTGAATGTATTTTCAGAGGAAATGTCCATGCTGAAGATGTATTTGATCCATACGACCCCTGTAATTTTGAATACTGCCATGTCTGCTGAAGGAAACATTAAAAAAGAGCAAAGCTATCTCATGTGAGGAGCTTTTTTTAGATTTCTTTTATTAATAATCAGAAATAGTATCACAATACAATGTAGCTCCATTTAGGCATTTGTAGGTGGTGTGTGAAGAACATTATCTTCAGAAAAAGAATATACAAACCGTCTTTATTCAGACTCAACATAGCGGCAACAACTAAGCAGATTTGCTTCTAAAAAGGCCACATGGTAATTAATTCGGCAACTCTTATGGTTTTCTAGGTAACAGAGTTGGTTCTGACCTGCAAATGAACATAAGCAATTGGAAATCTCTCAATTATTGTTCCTAGGAGACTTTTCTGGAGATATTTTTAAGCATAAAGTAGTTTTGCTGTGTCTTACCATCTAAAGCAATTTTTCACTACCAAGGTTAATTTTCAGAATTTCTGAAGGATAGTTAAAAAATCCAATGAAACTTTCATAGTATTCTGCCCATGTTGGTCCAATATATATAAACATTTTACAAAATTAAAAAAAAAAAAAACAGTGCAGAGGTTTGTTTTCAATCAAGAAGGAAAAAAAAAATAGAGGTAGCTAGTGACAAATCACTCTTGACTTGTTCTGGAGGTCAGTGCAAATCATGGATAGAATTTAAGAACTGTAATTTAAAAGTCTGTAGTGCCATCCAAAATAGAATGACTTCTCCTTGTTTAATGATTATATTCTGTTTACGTGATCTGTGCTGTACAATGCATAGAAAGCATAAATCCAAATTATTTTCAATGCGTGTTCACAGTCAAGATTACACACTGGCAGAGCAACATTTTGCTATGGCTAGTTATATAGTTAGCCATATAGAATTTATAGGGCAAAAATGACTTTATAATTTTCAGTTCATTTTCTCTGTTTGTAGACCATGTCATAAATTTGAACATAGTCTGATTACAGTCCTGCTGTAATTCTAACATCATGCTTGGTAAAAGGCATGTTTTGAAATCCTCCTCTCCCTGAACGGTTTCTATTTTGTCGTCACCCTTTAGGACTAGAGAGTCCTCAATGCAGGCCTGAACACTGACTCTTCCAGCCAAGTGCTATAAGCACTAGTCTTTGGCATCACGGTCTCGTCTCTTCTCCCTACTCTAGTCAATTTTGAGTCTCATCTTCAGTGACAAAATTCAGAAGAAAGATTGAAAAACGTCATCCTTCAGAACAACATTGTGATTAGGAGATATGGCTATGAACCATCTTGGGATGCTTCTTTCAAGATTTGGCCCAGTGCTCTGAACACTGAACCACTTTGTAAAAAGCAAGAATCACAAGTCCTTCTGGTTTGAAAGCAGTGATCCCAGCTCATTTTCCTGAAAAACAGATTACAATGTCTTACCTTCAGGAGAAAGACCGTGAGACTTATCTGAAGAGGAATAATTTCCTCTACATCGAGAGCGGGGAGGGTGGCAACTATCTCCCCACAAAGGAGAGGGGTTTAAATCATAAAATCTTACAGTATCGCTGCCCACAGCTGGAAAGATAGAGGAAAAAATTATCTGCGTTCCAGATTCCCTTACCGAACATCCCAAGGCCCTGAAGTCTCGTTTGATCGCCCTTGCACTACGCGTTGCGGATTCATCGCCACCCACCTGGAAAAGCAGGAACGGGTAATAGTCCAAGGGCCATACCAGGCTAGGGAGTTTCCTAGTGATGTCCTTAACCTGGGCTCCAGGGAGGCAGCAGACTTCCCTACGAGGGGGGTCTGTCCGGCATATTGGACCCTCTGTTCCCCTCAGAAGGGAGTCACCTGTAACTATGACCCATCTTTTCTTCCTTGTGGAGGTGGTCGTGGTACGGGGGTAGGCCCTTCTGACCTCGGCGACACCTCTAGTGTAGATGGACCATCATCCATGTCATCAGCTGACTGACCTTCCACATCCAGAGCCTCGTACCTGTTGTACAGTCGCACCTGAGAAGGTGAAGTGGGTAAGGAGGGGGTTCGCCTGCTACGCCCCGCGTAGACTTGCCTCCGTTCACTCCTTTCCTTTAAGTTACTGCCTTCTGCTTGGCTGGGGGAGGATACAAGGATACAGGATCCCCTTCATCTTGTGTTTTTTTTTTTTTTCTGGCAACTGCTCCTGTTTCTGGCTTAGGGAGGGCAGAGCATAGTTCCACCAGTCTGTGTCTTTCTCAGCCTCCCTGATGCTCCTTAGCCTTTCTGCTTCCTCTTGTAGCTCTGCCACCACGCTGAGCAGATCATCTGCTTGGTCACACCTCGCACAGGTGTTCTCACTACTGCCGTCAGTTACTTCGGAAAGGCTCTGGCATGCCCTACAGCCTGAGACCTGCATGGCTCCATGTTTTCACGGCAGCTCCGTCTGGGTTGCCACATCAGTTCTGGTGAGGAGGTAGATTTCTGCCAGGTGAATACCATAGCTAAGCTCTTTCTGGGAGGGCGATGGCCATCAGCTGAACTCGTCTTTTGAGCTGGTAGGGTGATGATGCTCTTCCTGCATGCCCTTCCACGTATGTGGTCTCCTTGGCTATATCTTTTTGAAATGCTATCACTTTGAGACCCCGTTCTGAAAGATTTAAGCATTTCAACACATAGAGTAAGAACCTATTCATGCGCTAAAGGTTATGCTGTCATATAGATAACTGAACCCTTCCCTTGATCAAGCCAAGTGCTTCTTAGAAAATAACCAACACCATGTACCAGCCACCAGAACCCATGAAAGTAAGTGGAGTACTCTAAAGTATCAGTGAGCCAGGGGAAACTTTCTTAGGTACTTAATGATCAGAGAAATTTATGTCAACAGCAGAGTTTTAACTCTGAAAACAATAGATTCAGTTATTATAGCTGCATCTACATTAGTCTGGTATCATATTAGCAGAATACCCTCTCTATGAACCTCCTGATCTTCCTCCTACCATTCTTCATTTGGCACCGCAGAGCAGCCTGGAGCACGTGGATTACTTTCCTCCGCAGGACCCAAAGCCAGAGCATGCCTTCCAGGAGCGTGCCTACCACACTCCAGCTGCTAACACTCAGCTCGCAGGACCGGGGTAGAGGTCATCTGAGGTAAATCCCCTGAAATACAGGGCGCTCAGCAATTTTTGTGTCACTCTAGAGGTCCTCTCCTGTTGCACTGCATTACTTGCTGAGGCAGGTACAGCCTTAAGAGTGTCAGTTCCTCTAGGCATCACAGCAAGGAAAAAGAATGCTGAAGCTCCAGTGCACTCTCATGACCCACTGAAGGCTTGCAGATGCTTTCAAAGAGCCCAAAGCAAGTCTCAGTAAGCAAACTGGTGCCTTCCTTATGCCTTGGTTCTGTCACACACAGATCTGCAGTAGCAGGTGGTTTTCTGAATATAGCCGAGACAGCAGGGCTTTTGTCATGGAAGGCACAGGTACACCTGCTCCTGCTTCCTCTTTGGTGGTTGCTCTTGATCAGGCTTGCTTTGCACAGTTAAAAGCAACGTTGCAGTGTTTAGCTATTTTAGCAGTCACTCAGCTGCTCTCATCAAATCAGATTGGACTTGTAGAGTAGAAGCAGAGCTGGTCACCAGCCAGTTTGATTCTTCACTTATACCTTCTCACCTGACACAAACTGAAGTTTGGCAGATACGCTGCTAACTGTTTTCTCAAGAAGGCTGGCTTGTTGTCCTTTACGCTTGCTATTTTTGGTTTAGTCTGATTTGGGGTTTTTTTTGGAGGAGAAATATGGATGAAATGAAAAGTTGATTGAAGAAGTGTGAAGGTAAGGGTAAGGATAAAGACTCTTGTTTCAAAGGTGGCACATGATACTGAAGTCATCTTATGCTGTCACCCCTGAAAATGTGAAGCAACAAGTTGTGAATGCAGTAGAAAACTGTACCCATTGTCCCCTAGCAAAAGGCAGACATACAGCCAGTATACCCCAAGTCCTTCCAGTTAATAGATGTCAGATGAAAACAACTTGGATGAATGGTTGTCAGTAAGCAGGCTGTTAGTAAAGTTTACTTAAGTAGGTCAGTGTGAGTATAATTAGAAGTAATGGGGTGAAAGTTAGCAAAGTAAAGTATCAGCTAAATATCTGGAAAGCATTTTGAATACTGAAGTGTGTTGGACTGTGAAACTTTCTCTCCTAGTGTTGAAATACTTGCATATGTGTTCATCATTTATATTCTATGCTGCTTTGCCTTTCTAATGTGGTATGATAATCATGTATCTATGAAAATTATTGGGAAATCTTGGCGCCTCTGATTTAATCCTAGCAGTGTATGTCTCTAGCGGGGCAAATAGTGAGCCAAATATCATAGATCAGAAATAACCAGATGGCAGCCCAGAAGGGCTCTGACGTCTGCTCATATGTGGAGTAACAGGGTACTAAACTGTGGGATGATGACACCTGGTTGCCTGCTAGCACTTTGTGTCAAGGCAAAACTTTAATTGCCCCAAAAGTGGAGCAGTGCCTGCAACAGCCTCATATGTGCCAAGTGATGACTGCTAATGTATTATATCTTCATTTTCTCATCAGATGTGGATTTAATGGGAGGCATTCTTGACCTCACTATTAGTAGCAACAAGTGCATGGCAGACCCTAGATCATGCAAAGAGGTGCAACTGTAGAGGCATCTCCTATCCATGCCAGTATGTTGCCGGCATCTTTGAAGTTTCAGTCTTTGCTGACCTTCTGACACCATGGGGAGAAGAGACATGCTCCTTTCCATCCCTCTGACCCAGTGTTTGGCTTTTTTTAGGCTGCACAGCCAGGGAGCTGTGCCAGTTTGACAGTAACGCCCCTGGCATTGCAGCTGCCTTGCTGCACATTGTGTGCATTCCTCCTTCCCCAGCAGACATCTAAACTCAGTGTGCGTCTTGGCTTTTACTAATGAGTAACCTGGCAGAGGACACCTGCTGTAGAGGCAGCCAGTTTCCTGTCTGTCATCACTTTCACCTGACCCAGTTCAGGTGAACTGACTCTTCTTTCCCTACTGATGTTTTGTGTCCAGCTACCATTAATTAGAGGTGACTGTGGGCAGCCACAGGGAGTCTGTGAGCTAGAGCTTGCACTGGTGATCTGAGACACAGGATGGCTTACCAGCATCACTGGTTCTTGGGCAGGGCCACACTCTGGATGGCAGAGTGTGGAGCAGAACATGCCTTTGCCTGTCACTCCAGAAGGGCATGGGTCTTCCACGGGGTTTGTGTCGTAACTGTTAGTTCCCTTTGGACATCTCCGATACCCTAATGTATCATCTGATGCCCCAAGTACCAATATTCAGGCAACTGAATTCTGCTCAGCATGTGGGATTTGCCTCCAGACCCACGCAAGTGTCTGTAATTATGCTAGGTGAGTGCATAGCCTAGAAAGTGTTGCAGCTGACCGGCGTGTAGATACCCAAGGCGAGTTGAATCACTTTGCAAGTGCTGCTAATTCTACTGACTAAAGCTGCGATAAAGTTGCCTGAAGGTAGGTGTCTGTTGACATCTGAGATGTTATCCTGCTTGCCTTCTACCTGTGGACACAGAAGGGTGTACTCTTTTTGGCCAGTCTGCAGGGATGTCTCAGGCACGTAGGACATCTTAAAGGTCGTTAGAATCCCTGCTTAGAAAATCTAATCCCATCCTAGCTATCCACTGACAACAGAGGGAGTTTAGGGAGTTACCTCAAATGTTGATGTCTACATTTAGACATTTAGCGTAGGTGTCTTAACCCTGAACTGAATCCCACCCACAGTTTTATCCTCCAAAAAGAGGTAGTCTAAGGACATGAGATTGCCTGAAGCAAAATGCCAAGAACTTGCCAGTAAACGATCGTCAAATATATGCAGCACTTTGACACAGCTCTCATCCAAACAGTTGTTTGCTTTTCAGAAATAAACATGAGTATACTTTTCGGGTCCCCTACCACTAGGTGTGATTCTTAGTTCTGTGTAATTTACCGTATTCAGATGGACACATTCTGTTCTTTGATCCACTGCCCTGTTGTTGTTGTTTTGTTACAATTTCTTTTCTGGCCCAGTCCTGTCAGTTGCTACGCCACTGCTAAAAATGGTGAACATTTTTTACTCTTGCTCATCTCCACAACATGCAGGATCAAGATACCCTTGTTCAGTCAAACCGAATAATTGTTTCTGAGAAGAGGCGTTTACTACCAGCTGGTTTTTCTACCTTGAGGTTGACCTTATGTTTTCAGACAATTAGCTTGATTAAGTTCTTCCTGACATGCGACTGTGCAATGGGCAGTGGAACTACTCTGCAAAGGCAGTGTCCAAATGATACTACCCTTGAATTACTCCCACTTGTCTCACTGTCTAAGCAACCGAGTGTGATTAGTCTAGAAACAGTTCAAACTCTGAAAAACAAGAAGTTGCTCATTTTTATCATGAGAATGGTTACTGCAAACAACATCAAAACTTCTTCCAGCATTTCCTTACTCAACCAGAGTTGAGTAAGCACTCAAGCAGAGCACGTACCAATGGCAATTGCATTTTCGGCCTTGTTCCAAGCAATGAGTGTAGGGGACTGAGAGACGCATGCTTCAGTAACATGCTATCCCAAGCATCTGATAGCCTTAAATTTTTGCTGCTGTAAAAAAAATAATTTTGAATATTTCGATTCTTAGTCTTTCCCAAAGGGTATCTTCTTTCCATTCACAAGCCTTAGTTTTAAATGGGATTATTTTAATTCATTTGTCCGCTTTTCTCCTCAGAGCTCTGGTAAAACAGTATCAACTGTTTTTATGGTGGATGATGTTACGTTAACAGTTCCTGATTATTTGTTAAGGGCTATTGCGTGTCTGGAACTGTGGCTCTTGATGGAAAGAATGTCATTACATAATTTTAGGTTCCCTTGAATAGAAACCACTGGTGTTGGCCAGAACATGAGGGCACTTGCCCCTTCAGCGGTGTGCAGTGTTCAGCATAGCTGGCTGTGGCTGGCCTGGTGGTGATGTGTGTTGTGTTGTGTGGGGCAGCCCAGCCCGGCAGGGACCGATGGCGATCCCTGCCGCGGACACCGGTTCGGTTGTAGGGAAGCAGCTGGCTGGAGGGCATGTCGCTGTAATGTAATGCGCTGGCTGTGCTTTCAGGGAAGATGTTACTGTCAGGCCAGAATAATCTGTCCTTATTTAGTTAACGCGCCTTCTGCACATGGAATTTCTAGCAGAGTTATCATTAGTTTTTCAGCATTTTCTCTGCAGTTTCATTTGTGCCCTGCTGTTCTCCCTGTATATCTATCCTGGATACTTGTTTTTCTTTCGCCAGGTCCTGATATGTCCACTCCTACCTACTTCATAAGAGAATTTTCTTTCTCGCTTTGCTTCTCTCTTTTACCATAGCAAGTTTTCCTGGCAACTGAAATTCATCTTGTCCTGGGTCTTTGTCCTCTGTGTTGCACGTACTTGGAACCTGAAATCAATTTATTTGGTGTTGATCTCTGTATAAACACTTTGAGATATTTTCTCATTTTATAAAATAGAATTTTCTGAGAGCCTGCACTGTCTTGGATGGAACCTGATGTTATATGATGTTAAAAGGTGCTTAAATGGTTTAGAACCATGATGCTTTGGAACAATGTGCTGATTATTGAAAACATTGACCTGATCTCATATTAACATGTCAATCTAATAAGTGAAAAGATTAAATATAAAATGCTGCAACTATTAAATAGTATCTAAACATACATTGTCTTTATAAACTCTTTTTTTTTTTTTATAGCTAAACCAAACTGTTCTCATTCATATTAGTAATACTCACAGGAATAAGTTTATTTCAGAAGTTCAGTATCAAAACTGCATTATTTCAATTTCTTCCTGTTCCCTGAAGTCAGAAAGAAAGCTGAATTCCTCTTAAAGGGAAGGTGACAATGCAGGTAGTCTATCTGTTTCTGCTAAAGATAACTTTAATCCTTCATTTAAGATGAATCCCAGAGTGACTCAGAAACCCAGTCAAAGAGCCTAAGATACTGTTTTCTGCAAATGCATCATGAAGGTATATGTTGGGGAATTCAAAAAGTTATTCTATAAGCAGGTGCTAGAGCGAGAAAAAAAAGCATATGAATTTTCTCTGAGTAATTTTAGACTGAAAATTAGGATTTTAAAAAAGTGTATTTTGCAATGATATTCTAGTAGATGCATAGGGTCAAGAAACTACTTTAAAAGACAGAGCATGAAGATTACTTAGTAGAAGTAAATAGAAATGTTACTAATATCTGGTTTTTTCTTTGGTTTATGTGGATTGTGCTCAACTTCATATATTAAAGTCTCATCTTTAGAAGAAGAAAATAGTTGCAAATGGAAACTCCATCACTAGCGACTGAGGTTGAAAGAAATTCATACACTCAGTATGTAACTGTGCAACATCAGCAGGCAGGGGACTACGGAGAATGTAGGATACATCTGCACAATGATGATTAATTGTAATAGCTTGCACATATGTATTTGAAGGTAATCTTTATGTAGCTTAGGGTCAATTTCACCTCATAGAAAACTAATTTAAAGGAAAAATAGTTATTACTTCCCTTACCAGGTATAGTGGATTGTACATATATACCCCCTGAACATGGGTGAGCTTTAATCTTTCAGGACATTTCATGAGATTTCTAGTGCTCACCAATGGTTTGGTTTGTTGGTTTAGCGCAGTATCTGAAAAGGGACATGTGCCACAACTCACGGTGCAGTCCATCACCTGCTGCTATATATATTCATACTTAGAAGGGAATTAGAGTAAGAAATAGGTTTCCTGCAAAGGTAAGTCTTTCCAAAACAAGATTGGCCCATAGCCTGCAGTTAGGTTATTGCTGTATCTGATTTACAATAGTGACAGGAACCTGCATATCCCACACATCAGGACATAGTCCAATCAAGGTAGGGGCATGTCTGCCTTTGTATATTTGTCTTCCTTTGGTTTTGACCAAATGCGATTTATTTGCAATATTTTCTTTTCAAAATGAACTTTCTGAACATGTTTGGTTCAGAAACTTCTTCAAATGCAGGTGTTCAGGCCTAGATTCGTGGCCACCTATGCCAGTCAAAAGAAAGAAATGGAGATTTGACTGAATTGCTTGCAGCAGGACTTTCCTTCTCTTTCTCCACTAACTCTAGAGGGAGTCCAAGATAAACACATTCCAACTTCGAAACCTTAGCAAGCTGTCTAAATTTAGGTTCGTTGAACCTCCTTACGGCACCACTGAATGTGGTTAATATCTACAGTATTCACCCCTGACATTCACTAGTATGAGATGGATGTCATTTTATTTACTTGAAGAAAACTGTAAACACTGTAAACCTCTCTTTTTAGCCACTGGATGATGGCCTCTGTCTTGCCTCACTGGCAAATCTGATAAACCAAATGAAATAAAAGAAAGAAAGAACAAAATAATGGCTCGTATTTACGTTCCACCTATCCTACCCAATAAAATAAAATGGTGGCAGGTGTATTTAGAACAAAGTTTTCAAGAATGAAGTTCACGTAGTTCACAGGGAACATTTGGCATTCATAACTACAAGACATCACAGAGCCAAAGACTTACTGAGTACTAATGGAGGCAGAGACCTGTGCGATGCACTGAAGTAAAGAGAAAGCTGACTAAAACTCAAGAACTGGGAAGGAAGCTGATTGCTGCAAGGCTGGAAGAAAAAAATTCTTACATATATGCATCACTGCATAATTAAGTACATGCATCATGAGGTTTCTTTTGCTTTGCCCTCGAGACCAGTTATTTCACTACTGCACAAAGCTAAGTATGAAAGGTTAGCCTTAACTATCTAGCAGTGCAAATTACAAGGTTAAGCATTTATAGAGCAATAAAAAAGTTTTTTTTTTTCCTTACACAGGAAGCTTATTGACTGAAAACAGCTGAGGGGGAAAAGAACATGAGTTACCCACAGACTGAAGGTGGTGATTATGATACAGCCTTGAACAAGTAGATTGTATGTCTAGAACTTAATCAAACAAAATACCTAGGCATGAGGTAGAGAAGCATTGAAATTGTACGAGAAGGCAGGGAAGTGTGTCTTGGAATAACATATACACTTCAGGTCACTCAGAAGAAGTGATATGGGAAAGAAATAGTGCAAATGTGGAAGGAGAATGAAGATTCAATTCAGCTGCCCACTTGTAGGCGCCTGTTCCAAGTTGAATGCCTGAGGGTATCAGGGGCTGGGGGAGTGACACAAGAGCTGGAGGGGACCCATACCCTTTCAGGGCAGCATCTGGGGTGTTTCAGGTGGCATCGATGTGTGAGGAATGGGCTGGAGCTGTCAGGGACCCAGGTCTATGCAGCCTGGCAAAATGAAGTCTAAAGGAATGACAGCTTTTTCTCTAACTATTCTGGAGGAGGGATAATCCTGTCAGCAGCCCTCAACAGCTGAAGCTAATTTAGGATTGAGGAAATTATCTTGTCAGAGAAACGAGGCTCTGTCCATCACCACTCAGAAGCAGCCGAGGGGAAGGTGGGTCAAGCAGGGGGATGCCCACTGCTTCTAACAGGCAGTCTGGTCTCTTCGAGGAAGGATTGTCTGAGAGAGCTTCCCTTCATAAAGAGGCTGGGTTTGGTGACCCAGGAAGCCTCTTCCAGTTCTGGGTTCTTCGGAGTAGGAAGTAATGCTGATTTTCTTTTGACCTGCCTTATGACAGTGTTCAGGTCGGGTATTTGCAGTAATCCTTAGGTCTGTGAAGCTCTTGTAAAAATCTCATCTTCTCGATAGCTAAAATAATGTTTCAAAGAGTTCCTGGGAACTAAGTTTCATTTTGCTGAAATTTTAATAGCACTTCCTGTTGTCTTCAGCATTTGTTTTATTGTCTTGCCCAGCAGGTATTCCCAAATTGAGAATTGGTTGCAGCTCTGAGTTAGGCTAGTTTGCGTTTAGATGAACTTGTCCCCTCTGGCTCTAGCTGCAGGAAACATAACACAGATGCTTCAAAATGAAGTTTCTTACTCCCAAGTTCCAGAGATAAATCTGAATGATTACTTTTTAGACCAGATGAATGAAACCCTGGCCTCAAAGAGTGCAGAATTAATCCTCTGCCAATTGGAAATAATGAAAAGAAGCATTTTCCACAGTGCACGTTTTCTATATTAGTTATTTCCTATTTCCATCTCTGTCAAAGATATTTTTCCTGTGAATAACCAGCTGGAATAATTGTATGTTTGGGAGAGGAATCATTATTTAGGAGAAAAGACTTTACATAATACTTCAGAAAGCAGCTCATAAGTGAGTGTTGAGAGCTAGCTTTGTTGTTAAGGTTTTCAGGTGATCTGTTTTTAAAGTTTTTGTGTTGTAATATGGTGATGTACGTTCTTCTGACCTTTTCCCACCCGAGGAAGAAAATATAAACTTCTCGAAGGGTGCTCAAAGCATTGGAGCTATTACCAAGCTCACATAATTACTGCTAGGTCAGGAATCTATAGAGCACTATAATAGACATGCCTTTGTAAGCCAGGGAATCCACATGACAGCTTTCTGGTTTCACCACTTCTGGCAATGAGAATTCTCTTATTGTTACTATTTATATTTTTCACTCCTGTTCCCATTTAGCAGGAGACTTTTTATCCTGAATTGTGATTTGGGCATATGCATAAATGACAATTTGGCCATGCAGGCACATTTCTGGAAAGAAATGTTCCCCTGGATATAGGCAGCCTTATATAATAAACTCATCAAGCTATTCATTAGGGCATATTCTGTGCTATACATTTAAAGGTCCTGAGTGACACAAAGCTGTCATTTTATGACTTCTGATAAATAGGAGTTGTCAGACTACTGGTTTTCTGTTCTATTCTTTGAAGTCTTTATTGCTACAAGGGCAGGAAGGGGTTAGTCATCACATAGGAACAGAATTTCTTGAGAAAATAATTATCATTATTTTTGTCAGGCTTTGGTCCAGATAGTAATTAAATTTTGGTGTTAAGCTAGTTAACTGACCAAATTATATATTTGATTGATTTCAATCAAATTCTTTTGTCGGGGTTTCTAGCCAACGGGTAACCATCTTTTCTAGACTTGTATAACTACATTTTGTGTTATCTAATTAGATTGTGGAATTAGATTAGCTTGTCTACTATGGAGTCTAACTGGTTTGCTTTGATATCAATTTGATTTTTATTTGATTGATTGTTATTATTCTTTTTACTTGAGTTAGTGTGTTATTGTTGGTAGCCGAGCTTAGGTAATAATTTTTCCTGATTTTATTTTTTTTATGAAGTCTTATAGTAGAATATATTAAAATGCACTGAATCACCTGCCTCTGAGTAAGCAGTGTGAGGGCAGAACCATTGAGTATCTGGGTGGAAACAGGCCAATAAATTCCAAAGACTGAACAGTTTCCCCCCAGTTACTTTTTATTTCTTGGCAGCTTTTGTTTTATTTTAGTTCAGCCTCTTTCAAGGCTCCCTGCAAAATACATACGACTCTGAGGGCAGCAGCCAGTACTAAAATGTTTACGTAAGTGTATATGTTTGTACACAGATCTCTTCACGGCTGGCTTTCTGTTGGTCCTAAATGCTAGGAAGTGTTTTAACTTATCCTCGGGGTGGCTCAGCTTGTACATCTGAAAATGGACCCACATTGGAGTGTTTTTATTAGAAAATCTTTACGGAAGGTATTTGGGCAGTCTGCCCAAACCCTCCCTTTTCTGGCCAAACTGCATGCTGCCTGGAGCTTCATCACGTGAAGCATGGGAAGACGTGGATCTGCACGTAAACAGGCCCTGAAGCGTAGAAAAGTCCCTGCCGCTTGCAGCGTCACTCCCACAAGTAATGCTCCTGTCCCGTATTTCCCAGGCTACTTGGCCTCCCCTGCCCTTTCCTCCTCAAGTGAACTCGTCCAGTCAGACCCCTTCTGCCCAGCCATAGTCTCGTTTCTCAGCAGAAACCGTGTGCTTGTTTCTTCTCCCATGCTTTCCTCGTTTGGAGGAAGACCGCCCCCCCTCTGCGTGAGCAGGGGACGCCTGCTCCCCACGTCCCCTGAGAAGTGTCGCCGGGCTGTACGAATACTGCGGGATCGCACCCACGGAGCGTAAGGTCAGCACTACTGTTGGCAGCGCTGGAAGGAGGGCGTCTCTGGAGCCAGATGACGCTGATGTACTTTCTCTTGAAAATTATTTTGGAGAGCTCCTTGAGTTTACCCAGGAGGATAACACCAGCCAAGGGAAGTCAGCTCAACTGGATGGTGCAGTCGCTCATTAAGATCATTATCTATGTTATTGCCTTCTCTGTCCTTCCCACCCCAAACTGGCTGCCTACTGCGTGTAGGCTGGGCTGACATCATTTGTGCTCCATCATTTCAAAGAACAAGTTCACGTCAGTCCGTGGAAATCAGTCTTTCTCTCCTTTGCTTTGGTAGCAGGCTTAAACGCTTCAGTATTCCTGCCTGAGCAAGAACAAGTAGTTCAGGCTTCAGGGTCATTCCCGCACTTTCCCAAGGATGTTTGCATACTGCTACCCATCAGCAAGAGGTAAACATGCATGTTGTTTTTTTCAGAGAGTATCTCTTTCTAGTTTAAATAAAACTGGGAAGATGAACTAATTTACTATGTACTAGAGAGCTATAATCATCTAATGATACATCTGTGAGCTTGTGGTGCTCTTTTTTTTTTTCATGTGTGGAGCTATCTGTTTTTTCGCCCATAAGGTAAGTGAAATTAGGCTCAAGTGAAATTAGAAGCAAGTTCTTGAATACCTCTGATTTTAACAATTATGCAGATTTTCAATACTGCGTACCTGGCCCCAAATCATCCTACCCCTATATGATCTGTTAATAATTTCTAATATCTCTCAACAATGTTTTTTCCATAATCTCCTAAAACTGATCTTTTGATGTTTCTCAAACCTCAGGCTGATACCAGTCCTGACCTTAAAGGTCGCTGTTACAAGAAGAACCCGTCATTCTCAGCTAAGATCTGATGTGGTGTCAGCCCTAGAAAATGAAAGTTTCTTCCCATTCGGTGTAGCCTAAGTGAACTTACAGAACATCCTTACGCTATATATGAAGCACAATGCTTTAAACCCCCAAAATTGCTGTGAAATTGCATCCTGTCTTAAAACTGACAAAAAAAACATTTAGGCAAGTAATAGGTGTCACCGCAGTAAAGGTTTATCACATTCACTGAGTGTCAGCATTTGCACTCTCCTGGGACTCGATCTCTTAAGCTGCTAATGTAAGCCGGTGGTAGAATTTAGTCTGTCATATATCCTTTGTGTCTTGGCCCCTGAAAGTTGTTCTTTCTAGCTGATGACCTGCCTTGCTGATTGTGAAGCCAGAACACATGTAAGCAGACAGCATGACAGCCTGCCTCCCGTCGTGCTCTGACAGCTGTGTACTGTGTCATGTTCTTTGCTGTACTGCAACTGGGATTATAGGGTACTTTAAACCAGAGCACAAACGAGGTTTAGCTCTATTCAAAGTTAATCAACAGCCTCACAGGGAACGTGCACCATATTGTGCTTTTCAGTTTATCTCCTGCATGCATGACTCGGTGTTAAAGTCCAAATTGCTACTTTTGCTGTTGTTAGCTTTCACGGCTGAAGCTGATCATAGTTGTAATGATGAAAAGTGACTTTCAGGTGAGGACCCCATATACTGTATTGCCAGCTGTAGCAATTGTAAAATAAATAGTGCTAGAAGGCATGCGTGGGCAGTGGAACACCATCCCCTGCAGCTGAAGGTGTTAGAACAGTTCCCGGAATTGTGTTGGCTCAAGCCAATTAACATCTTAACTGTGCAATTTCCAGGCACAGTCGAGGAGTTAGCATGGACCCCAGTTTATTCCCAGTAACAGTTCTCATTCTGCTGTCCTATTCTGGGACCAAGAGAGTTTAACTTGGTATGGGCACAGCCTATTCAGTTGACCTCAGGGCTAGAGGCATGTTTAAGTTACTTGTCTAGACATTTGGTTATACACCAGTATCTGGACTGATGCTGGGTTCAAAAATCAAAGGTTTATCTGCATTTCTTCTGTTCTTGTTCAAATGAAACAGTCTGTCCTGGTGGCCGAAAGTGAAGGAACTTCATGCTTCTTTTGGACTGGGATTTATCAGAGCTAGAGTCTTGCTTTCAAAAATTCCTTTTGAACATCATTTTTACTGTGTATCAAATACGATTCTGTGTCAGATTAAAGCTGGTATGTCACAGATCTATTTTAGAAAGAAAATTTCATACTTTTCATGAATATAACAAACGTCAGAAACTTTCCTTTGCTGTGAAAAGTGCATATAAAATAGTTTCAGAAGATCACAGAGAAATCAGCATGTTATTCACTTGTCATAAACGTTTTGGTTTCCTGAGCAGGGTGCTTCCATAGTAACTTCTTATGAAGTTTCACTTTTTTTTTTTTTTCCCCCCACACAAATAGTCTGAAGAGCAAACTCATGAGCAAAATCAGAAGTGTACTTTTGATGACATCATAGAAGAAGCTGTATAGTACAATAATGCTGTAGTTAAGTCTAACTGAGTGCTCAGTGATGGACATAAAGTACTTTTAGAAGGGCAGCATCAATGAGGACTTCAGAAGTTGCACGTGTGGGTACTACGGAGCACCTCTGTGTCCATCCAGCTGCCCGTCTGCTGAAGGAGATGTGTGTTGTTGGGTTTTTCCTGTCTCTGAAGGGGTTACAAGGCGCAAGCACAGTTACTGTGGCCGGCAACAGAAGTGGCTTGTCACGGAGGCCCCTGGTGCCTGCTGGTGGGGCACGCTGACTTTCCTCTCGCTCTGTTGCACACAGCTACAGTAGTGTTTTGGGGTAGGGGACAGCATGCAAGGGAAATGCAAGTCAGGGTCCCCTGGAAAAATAGTGAGGATATGATCATATATGTAGGGGAAACAAAGAAGGCAAAAGCGGAGGTTGAATAAAAGCCAGGGACTTCTGAGTGCATTTTTTTTCAGCTTTAACTTTGATGGGGATACTTCTGTGTACCTGTGGTTATAATATGCACGTATATACACATATTATATAGCAGCAGAAGACGATTTCCAATTATTTGTTTTAGCATCAGTAAAATTAATAATATCGGCTTTTCTCAAAAAATATTGAATTGTCAAATAATGAAAAATAGAGTGGAAATGTTAAAGGTTTGCAAAAAAGGCAGAATGTTTCCATGCCTCCCTAAAAAACGGTGTATGAAAAATACAGTCCCATATCATTTGAAGTAGTGCTCTGTAGCAGATGTAAATGAAACTGCCTGTTAAGAAAGAAATTTTTTCTCATAAGAATCAATTTTCTGTCAAAGTATTATGGTTTTCTTCTTTTATATATTTCTTCTGCTCAGGTGCTGATGATAGATATTTCCCTGACATCTGCAGAGGGCAGGAAGCTATATATATATATATATATATATATATAGTGGGGGTGTGTGCGTGCACTTCAGTCAGTACCTCTGCTGTAGGCCAATGATAGCTGACTATCTTAGTCAGTATCTTGTCTTCAAGTATCATAGGTGGGTTTTGACTGTTTTTTTGTTCTGTTGTTTTTTTTTTTTTTTTTTTTTCCTCTTAATGTTGGATTTCTGAGAGAGGGCTTGATGCTGGGAAATCCAATAACTCGGTAATTACCCGACCCTCCTGAGAAAAGATTTAACTAAGATTCCTCCTCTTTTCAAGCAACTGTTCTTAGCTCTAAGCTACTGGCTTTTCCAGGTCTGTGGAAATTTTCTGGTAAATGAAAGAACTGCTGAAAAACTGGCTCTATTGCTGAGCCTATTCTCTATTTATAATTACCAGTGTATATAAAAATATAAGCTTTCTGTACCTCCGTATGCTCTCTGACACTGGTTTGCTTACTTTCATCTAAAATCCACCCCAAATTGGTGGAGCCTACAGACAAGGGAGAAAGGACTGACCAATACAGTAAGCTAGGTTTTAGAGGTCACAATGTCCAATAACGTGAGAGTAGCCATAAATCAAGCTGAGGAGGCCCTTGAAAGGGAAATTAAAACCAAATTCTTTTTTAACGATGTTAATAGAAGGGTATGACTTTTCTCACCCTATTTGATGCTGGTTTGTTTTTTCTAGTTGTGGGAAAGTTATGCTAAGTGTTTTATTGGTTCTTAACTGTATTTGGAGAAACATGCACTTTCAAAGCAGATAATTTTCAGCTGTGACATAATTATCTAGTGAAGATTATTTTGAAATTAATACCTCTTCCTTTTGCACGCGGTGAGGCTTTTTTTCTAGCATCAATCTAAATCCTAAAACATTTCACAGCTGGGTTTACAGTTAGTCACTACAATTTCAAAATATTCTGTGCATCTCGGGGTCTAGTTATTCAGGTATTCCAGAGACATAGTATCTTATATTATCTCTTCATACAAAGTGTCTTAAAGAGTAAGTTTCATCCTTGCACAGCTTGATAATATTTTTATCTCTTTTATTGCAAGTGCTGTAACTAAGTCCCTTGTGTGGATTAATAGAAAGCATGGATTAGTAGATCAGAATACTGATCAATGTACTATTACTTCTTAAACCAATAGTAATTTTCAGTGCTGTCAGTCGGGTCAGAGGAATCGTCAAATATCTTGCAAAGCCAGTTGTAATAGTTTGTTTTTCCTTTCAAAAATACAAACCAACCTACAGTTTATGTAGAAAGAGGATATTGTGATATTTCTCCAAACTGATCAAAATAATTTATTTTGCTTTACCAAATTCATTATATGTTCTTTTGCAAGTCAGAGAGGGTTCCTCCAAATGTTGAATAAATTGCATTAGTTATGGCACGTCTTAAATACACCGTCAGGATTATGGGGATGACAGGCAAGAGCAGAACAATATTGAAGATCAGTTCTTCTCTTTGTCTCGAACTTCTTTCCCAGTCCCTCATTCCCCTCACCAGGTTCAATAAAGAGACAAAAAGAATTCCTCCAAGGTATGAATTTGAGCCCCATGAGTCTGAATATTTGGATGGCTCAGGTACAATCTGTCACGTGGTGTTTATTGGCTTGTGGTTATAATGAGTTTCTGATATGTGATTATACTCTTATTTTCAGGGCAAGTTTTTTTTGTCTTTATCTCTTCTCTGAAGTGTTTTTATTATGTCATGTGTATGGACTCTGTGGAAACTATAGTTCCACTTTTGCTAAGTTTTGCATCATAAATCGTTTATTGTCTTTTATTCCCCTTGCACTGGTCTAGTGTGCTGGACGACTTGTTTCTTTAGACTCCTGTTCCTGCAGAGGAACTCAAAGCAGATGGATACTTCCTTACTGCTGCTGGCTACTCCTAGCTCTTACAGCTCTCATGCTGTGAATCTGTCATATGCATACATTTGCATGTGACAGCACAGTATCAGTTGTCACACGACGCTATCTACCTGTAGATAAAATCAAAATAAATGTTTATTTTTGTAAACACTCCTGAACCATTATCTTTGATGTTTATATCACCTTCTAGGAGTGTACTGTATCAGCAGTCAGTCTCTACTTTCTAATTGCATGTAAACATATATTTTTAGTTATGACAAAACTTTACTTATGGCTGATTATTTTCAGGAAGTGGTACAGGTGAGAGAGAAAGACTAGCAGAGGACAGCTATTTAGAAGAATGTGTATTTAATGTGTCTCTTCTGAAAGAGACAAACTAAGCTTAGATCTAATTTTCCCCATTCCAGAATGATGAAAAGGTAAACCCAAGAGGTTCCAGCAAGTGTTTTCCTTAGGGCTTACAGTGAAGCAATAATAGGCCTTCCTCAGACTTATCATAAAACCAAAGAAAGAACCCCCGAAAATCATCCTAATTAAATCATAATAGATCCCATCTGTAAATCACTGTACTCTTCTACCATAAGCATCTCTGTGATGCCCAATTTCATTGATACAAGTTAATTGCTGGTTTAACTCCCAATAAATGGGGAGGCAATGATCCGTTTATTCGTTTCTGTGATTTTAAGAGAGAGGAGCTTTTAGCAATAACCTCCCACTTACAGTCACTCAATTTTCTCCAGGGGTCTTGAGGAACTCTTTGTACATCTTAAGAAACTGAATAATGTTTGTGCATAGTTGTGGGTTAGCCCACCACCTGCCTGACGTACATGAAATGGACCTCTTGTGAGATGAAGTCATTCTGAGGTGGCAGCTGGAGCCAGGCAGGATGCCTTTAGCATCCAGCGCCAGATGACAATTCGTGAGCCCTAAATCTCCATGGCTCTAATGGGAATATAGCAACCCACCTTTCTTGTAGATACCTACTTGTGAACATCTCCATTTAAGTCTGTTAATTTGGAGCTGAACATACACGACAATTTTTTCTTCTTGAATTGAACTTGCAATTTTGAAAAGCAAGAATGGAAAGCAAACTGGTGAAATACAGTGCATTAACAATAAGAGTGTGGTATCTCTGTTCCAGGGGTACAAAACTGTGCAATGAATATGTACTTTATTTTACTTAGAGTGAGATTAACTGAACATAATCCACAGACTGTGCAACCTCTAGTAGCCCAGACTGCAGACTGATACCAGTTTGGAGGGAGAATTGGGAAACATCTTGCAAAGGATTGCAATTGCTCAGCTCCTGTGTATGGATCTGGAGGGGAATTCTTTCTAACATGTCTCCTTTGCTGTCTCCTGCCTGCCTCAAGCCCTGTTGATCTGCCCTGGGAAACAAAGAAAACAACAGTAACAGCCTTTGTACTTAGCTCTCATCGCACTGCATAAGGAGACTGGAGCAGATGAATTACTATGTTCGTCACGGTGTTCAGTGAAAGTTTTGATGAATCAAAACTTCACAATGATAAAATATGTATTATCTTTTCCAACCTAGGATCTCAACAGAGATAATTTTTTTTTAATTCCTTAAGGAAATGGAGGAAAAGTCAGTGGGTTACTGCAACTTGCATTGTCAGCTGAGAAAGTGAAAGAAACTACAGTTCTTTGGCTAGTAAGCTGTTCAACCTCTAATTGATGTGCAGAAGGAAATATTTTTTGTGTACCTTGTGCTTTAAAATAAAATTTTTCTCTTCCCTCTTTTCCTTTTTTTTTTTCTTTTTTTTAGGTAGAAGACAGAGCCAGGAGAAAATCATCCTGTTAGAAGGAATTATTTTTGCAAAGTCCTTGCACAAAGTATACAGAGTAAAAGCAGAGGCATTAAATGCTTTATTATATGCAAGACTTTAGAGTTGTTTTACAGTTGCAGTGTTTCAGTAATAATGCCAGTTTAGAACTGAATAGTTCAGAATCAAAACCATGATTATTATCTACCAGTCCTTCGGAATTTATCTCATATGGATTTTGTTTTTCCTTTTAGGCTCTGAATTCTGATTTATACCCCAGTAAGTGCTGGTTGAAAAAGCACTTTATATGAATGTTTTTCTAATAGCATATGAGATTGAATCAAAATCTTAGTAGGAAAGCTCACCACTGAACTGTGCAATCTGTGCCTGCCAAAGATAAGTCAGGATATTTCAGCAGCACTAAAAGATGTAAATGCTAATAACTCTTCCAACTCTGACACGTTCTTTCTGCCCAAGCTGAAGAATCAGATGAGAAGGGCTGTGTTTAGTTGTCCGCACACAAGCATGGGGTGACGCCTGTGTAGTTTAGGATACCAGAGACATTCGCATGGAGGTGCCAGAGGTGCACGGGCCTTGTGGAGGACCCAAGCCGTGCTGGAGTGCAGATGAGATAATGGGAGCATCTCAGAGAGGCGTAGGTACCTTCTGTGGGCAGCCGAACCAATCTCTATACGACATAACCACTGCCATAAGCAAGCTTAGAAGCTCTCGGTGCCCTGTAGTCTACTGAGCAGCGGCAGCAGCTGTGTGCGAGAATACTCTTAAACTGTGGGAAACATGAGGCAGTGGAAATTAATGAAGAAATTAAGGATAAAGTGGAGCTACAGGCTTGGTGCAAACTACATTGTGTCGTATTACCTCATGCTTGTCCCAGGTTTAAGGGATACATACAAGTGAATGGTATGCTGACAGATGGGCTTTGAGGTGGTAAGTTGCAACAACTCGGTTATATGGTTTGGTTTCCACATTCTACTGGTGATCTGACAAGCTCTATTGATAGAGATCATTTGTACTTGTTTCCACATCACTTTTTAGTATGAGTTTTAAATACTTACGTATTAGAGATACTAATTTGGTGCACTATACCCCCAAAATATATTATTGATTTAATCTTTCTTTTCATATTGCAGAGACAAAGAATTAGAATGGCATAAAATATGGCCCAGTTCTACTACAAAAGAAGCGTCAATGCTCCCTACAGAGATCGTATCCCTCTTCGTATTGTACGGGCAGAATCTGAACTGTCTCATTCAGAGAAAGCCTATCTGAACGCCGTGGAGAAAGGAGATTATGCCAGTGTAAAGAAAGCTTTGGAGGAAGCAGAAATTTATTTCAAGATCAATATTAATTGCATTGATCCCCTGGGAAGAACTGCACTGCTTATTGCAATTGAAAATGAGAACCTTGAGCTCATTGAGCTGCTCTTAAGTTTTAATGTATATGTGGGAGATGCTCTGTTGCATGCCATACGAAAGGAGGTAGTTGGTGCTGTGGAGCTGCTGTTAAACCACAAGAAGCCCAGTGGGGAGAAACAGGTATGTGCAGGATTTTCTCTAGGTTTGTAGTCTGCTCTAACGAAAAGAGAAGAATTGTGCAAGGGGAGTGAGCAAAAAGAAGAACAAAACCAACTATCACACGTATTTAAAATCAGAAAATCAATGACTTTGCTGTATGCATTGTATTCATTTGTGTTTAGGCATCATAGAATCATAGAATGGTTTGAGTCAGAAGGGACCTTTAAAGATCATTAATAATTAATTAATTAAGATCATTACTACAGGCAACACTGGGAGACATGACCCAATTCATCAGAACTTCAGCCCTGTCTCCAGTAGTTGTCCATCCTATCAAGTACAGCTAGAAAGGTACAAACTCCTCTCCCTTTCTCCCTGTCTTCTCTCAAAGGAAAAAAATCATTACATACAGTCTCATGATAAATATGATACCTACTCTGCTTCCCCTTGCACTGCCTTGAGACATCTCTAGGAGGTACCTAGCCTCTTGCATATCTTTCTCATTTTAAGAAACTAGTGGAGACAGGATAACATAGCCCAGAAATTCTGATATTCCTAGGAATCTTCCAGGAAGAAAAACCTTAAAAATAGTTATAATATTATATTCTATCTTAATCTATTTCAATTTTCATGTATTATAGGTACTGTATTAATGTATTTCAATGAATAGTATGTTGAAATGATTACAGCCCTTTCACAGCTAATGCATACAATATACTTTAATTACAGTATAGTGTACTTGCTATGGATAGAATTGCAGATAATAGGTAAAGAGTATAATTTTTGCTGATAACATGAATTCTATGCTTTTTTTGGTTATGGAAAGGAAGAAAGAAAGATAGTAGGTCTTTGTACAAATGTGTGTGCCTGCCTTCTCTTCTAGCAAGTAAAAGCAGAGCTCCTGTATAATGACAACAGATTTATGCCAGAGAAACGGAAGAAAGCTAGATTCACTATGTTTGTCCTATTTCATTATTTCTCAACTGATAGTGCAGATGAGAATATGATGTATGGGAATTTTTCAATGCAATGTACCAGGACCTGGAAGGATCAGTGCATGGCCCTGTGCCAAGCCAGTTAAACCACCTGTGTCTCCATTCTCCAGCCTCTGTCGTGGAAGTTGCCATTTGCAGAGTGGAGTTCATCTCACTAGACGGTAGCCATCCAAAGCTGTGTCTCATCTCTGATCTGGCTGCCTGGGCTCCCCTTATCAATGAAAAAAAAAAAAAAAGGAGATACCTGGAGAGCAACTTATGCTGTCTTTCTCAATTATTTGTCTTAAGACAGCATAAATGACTTTTTGGACTAGCTAGAGAGAGTATACAAATTTACCTTATACTAGGTGCCTAAATTTCAGGCTGTTTTTCAGACTTTCAGGACTACTTTTTGGTATGTGCCACATCTACCGTAATGGAAATGCATGAATACAGATAGTAAAACTTGTTTTAGGTGAGCTTCATGCTATAGCAGATGAAAGCTAGGCTTACATTTTGGGTGCATACTATAGTGTTAAATTACCCACAAACTTCTTTGCTCCAAACTAGAAGTTAGCTCTCTGGGCTGGAGCTTAAGCGTGTTGTTTCAGTGCCGGACTCCACTGCTGGTATGAAGAGTGCTGCTTCTCCTTCTCTTCCTTGGTTTCTCTGTTTGTACTTGCGGAGGGTCTTTCCATTACTGTAAAGCATGAAGAATAATCACGAATCATTTGAACAGAGACATCTCCTTTTGTGTCTGTCCAAGACTAGGCTTGCCCATTGCCAATGCAAATATTGCTTGCAAGCTAGTGCTTGCAAAAAATGTTCTTTAAACAAATAGATTATTTACATGCGCACGCTGTTGTTTGCGCTGGGGACCTCAACAACCATTAAGCTTCTGTGGGTGTCATATGTGTAGATAATCACATTGCTTCATTTTTAGGAATGGGTCATGCCGAAGAGAATGTAAACGTGGATTACATTTTTGCAGTAATGCTGCAACGAAGCAGATACAACTGTGCATATTTAATATAATCAAAAGTATCTGTTGGCTCAGAAATCATTACAATAAGCTAAAGATATAAAATCTGGATGCTTAGAATTATATACTAAAATTTATATTTTCAGTGTTTAGACAGAAAGATATGTTTTTTCCCTGGAGGATCAAGTTCTTTTTGAAACTCTGATTCAACTTACAACTTGACTTTTTTTGATTACTTTTATTTGTAAACATTTGCTGTATTGTTTAGACGATGATTCATTTTCAGACTCTGTGCTTTTAATAACGTGGTATCTTTGCCTGTTTGTTTTTCTGTCTTTGTATAAAGCTGGTCATGTGTGGTAAAACCCTGGCCCCTTGAACTTAGTGGGAGTTTTGCCATTGATTCAGTGAGGTCAAGGCTTCACCCTTCTGCTGTTTTTTTTCTGCCTCTGATGAAAAGTTATTCACAGAGGAGATGGATAATAAGAAATAAGAATAATGCACGTGCTAAATACTGCCAAGCTCGTAAATCAGTTTAGATTCCCAAATATTTCATTAGTGATGAAAGTTATGAACATTGAAATGCAGAAAAAACCTGATACAACTCATGATTTGCAAGTAAATGAACTTGCTCTCACTATTTTTTTATATTCACGGGATAATATACTATGTATGATGCATAGCTAATTTCAGCTTCACCCTCATAAAATAATGTAATTATATTTGTAAAACAAAAGAATATTTAAGCATAGGATTTCTTACATAATTCAAGAGCTCATTGACAATGTCAGAAAGCCAGAAAAAAATGTCCTCTTGTATCAACAGAAGCTACAATTCTTCAGGACAGCTGAAATGCGTCTTTTGAAATAATTGATTCTTCTCTAAAATTTAATTCTTTTAACATTTAAATGTTTAAAAAGAAAAGGGGAAAAAGTGTAAAAAGATGTTAATTCTGACCAAGAATGAATGCATTTGGTTAAAATAATACATTTTTGCATTTTTTGAAAAGTTTTCTAACCAGTATCTTCAAAATTAGGAGATGCTACTGAATCTTACTCTTCAGTGCTTCCTCCTCAGAAAAAACCCAAACAAAACCCAACAACCCAAAACCCAAGTCAGATCTTGTTAAAGTTATATCTAAACTCTCTAGCCTGCTGACCACTCAGCTATTGGGCTCTACCTAATATTCATACATGATGTGCTTTCCACTTCAAAGACCACATGGGTTACAGTAGGTTTAAGCTAATTGTCAATATATGGATACATCTGGTGCCACCTGGTGACTACAGATGAGGCATGTATGTGTGTTTAACAGCTTCGAACTGTATTTGACTCCTTCTGTTACTCAGTTTGTGAGTGAGGTTTTTGTGGTATACAGTAATACAACTCAAGAAGAGGTTATCTTGTCACTTGCATTATATTTTCTACACTTTTTTAGCTGTACCAGCTGCTAGGGCACATGTAAAAGAGAATAACACAAATTAAGGTAAATGAGTTGAGGAAACTTGTCCAAGTACTTTTAAATTACCAGTTCTTCAAAGCCATATGTCCTGAATTATCTGCCAAGTCACTTATTGCTTACCGTGATGGATAGTTGAATACCAATTTAAGAGGGGAAAAAAAGCTGTTCTTTAAAATTTAGTATCTGCAGAAAACATTTTTATCTAGTTAAATTGCATGCAGCATCCACAGATGGGATGGGGGTTAGGTAGCATAAAAACCGAGTAGGATACCTTTATCTAAATCATAGCATGCTATACTGCTTGAGGAACGCAGGCAATAAACCTCTAGCTGGGTGGTTGACTACTTAGATAGTAATGTATATTCAGGGAAGACTGAAGCAGAGGTGTAGCTGTCTTCTAAGGATGCTGCAAAGCAGTTATTAAACTTCAGTCTGTGTAGTATTGTATTAGCTGCTCTTCTGACAGACGTCCTGTCAGGTCTGACGGAGGTCCTGTCTCCTAGGTAATTCCCCATGTGCGGCTTCGTCACCCACTCTGTTGCTTTCATGTCTCTCAGCATCTTTGGACTTCTTGAAATGGCCCTTTGAGGAGTCCCAGGGTCCTGAGATGAAGCCAGTGCTCTTCTCCGGAGCTGCACTCACAGCCCAGCTTCAGTCTCAGTCAGGCTCCTCTTAGTACGTGCAGAGCATTTAGTCGGCTTCGGTCCATTATTTTCCTTACAAGCCTCATGGGATGGTATCATTTTTGCAGCCCTTCATTGCCCCACAACCCAACGGTGTGCATGGGGAAGTTGCTCTGTCAGGGTTGTACCTCCTCCTGGTAGCAGTGTGGGTCATCACGGAGAAGACCAGGAAAAGTATACAGCTTGTAGGCCCAGCACACCTGCAATGGACTTTTAAGTACAAAGATGTTGAACTTGTTGTTTTAAGATGTTATTTTGAATTTTCACGTAGTTACCAAACTGGGACTTGTATTGGTGAAACAAGGGCAGAAAGAAAGAAAAGATTTTATGAGTACTGCATGATGCCTTGTAGTTTTTCTTATCTAAAACTCTTTCTCCAGTAACTTTGGAAAATATCAGTCACAATCACTTGTGTAATGCTCTTTGTCTGTTGAGATTAAAACATCAATTTTGTTTTGAAAATGTCTCCCACAGAAGTTCATGAACTAAGTGCCTTTTTTGAATGTTCTGATTAATGACAGTCTAGCTAGTAATGAGTATGGAGGAGGCAATGCAAAGCTATTTTGTCGGGCTTGAAGTACACAGTCTTGAAGTGGAATGTGAGGGCACGAAGTTGATTCTTCCCACTCCTAGCTGCATGAGTGGGTAGCTGAGTATTTTTTTCCCAGTGGCATCTGATTAATTAGAATTTTCTGGCAGGTTTTAACATACTGATAGAGAGATATGAACAGGAGAGGCTGTGTAGGGGCTATTTCAGTTTACTGGTGAAATAGGTGTGGTAGCCTATCCACCTGTTCGGTCTTTTGTATAACCATTTGGGCACGTGAAAACACATAGCTTTTAAGGAAAGGCGTACCATAAGGTGGAGATGACTAATGGCATATGAGATGGAGATATGGATTTACAAAATACTGTTCTTTGATTTTTTTTGAGGGATGGTGACTGTTTTCAAGTTCAAAAAAAGCTTCCCTTAAGTGTCATTATGTCTTGGCAATAAACCCAAACTGCCTGTGTTTATATGCATCGGAGGTAGGGTGGGTGGCTGTGTAGAAAAACCTGTGACAATTGCTGAAGAAAGACTCCAGAAGCTGGAATACTGGTGCCATCAAATAATGCTGCTAGCAATTTCAACATTGAGATAGGCAATGTGTACTACAATATGCACCCATCACCTTGTAACAAATGCTAAATCATAATATTCCAAAGTTGAGGCAGTGGCAAAAGAAGCATGCCAAAATATGTGGAAACGTGATAGTTTCTTGACCTGTACAAAATGATGAGCCACTTTTTATTGGCAACATAAAAAAAAAAAAATCTGACTAGCAGAATCCTTACAGATAGATTCCTGGCAGGTAGGCTTATTGACGATGACTTAACACCAGCTGTGAATCCACTCCTCTCTTTTAGCAGTTTGCAGAAGTTCAGAAAATATTAATGATGACAAATACAGATTTAGTTCAAAGACAATTAGTGAACCAAACTTCTACCTAAACTTTAAGTGTTACAGATTCACAAAGATTAAGCACTTTTCTGTCATTATTTGCTGGCTTTTTCACACTTCTTTTCAGCTCATGCTGGAAATGAAAGCACTTTTCTACCACAAGGAGATGAGTGCAGATTAGCAATAAACATTTGAAAATCTAAAATAAGTCAAAATCTTTAGAAAAAATCTAACATAGCTCTAAATCTTTAGAAGGTTAATGCAAAAATGAGGTCTTTGGAAAAGTCAGATTTCTCCGTAGGAAGTCACATTTTCAGTGCTGATTTCTTTTCCCTTCTTTTTATATTTGTTGAGCCCCAATTTACAGCACTCCCCTAAGTTTACAATCAGAATAGGGAGAGCATGCAAATAAAAAAAAGAAAATGTCCAAAATCTCTGCCTCGTACAATCAGTGATCCTATACTGTCATCTTCATAAGATGCTTTCATACCTGCTTTCACTTCCTGACAACTCAACAACTGCAAAGACAGTTTCAGCTAAAGATTTTAATAGCCTTTCAGTGCTTGAAAACAGGTTAAGAATCAGCTCTGAAGCCAGTAGTATAAATGTATTAAGAAGACCAAGAGAATCGACAAATAGAACCATTTTTGACTGAGGTAGTCTTGTCTTCTAAAGTCTAGAAATGCCCGTAGCCAATTATCTTTACATCTGGCCTTGCAATTTAACTTATGAAGTTAACAAATTTGTAAACAAAAAAGGAGCAATATAAACAAAGCAGTATCTCCTCTGCCTAGAGCAGCCCCTGGGGACAGTTAATGATTTTGCCCTTGATAAAACAGATTGAGAAGATCTGCTCTATCTACGTATGCAAGGGGTGGGACTCAGCTCCTGATTCAGATGCCTGAAGTTGAATGCAACGTAGCAGTAGAGGTGGGGGTCTATGCCGGGGTGTCTCCTGCGTCAGGGCAGCCTGCCTGTCCTCCATCTACGCTGCATGGCGGTGAGACCCTCCAGTAGGTCTTGTGTCATATCTGTGGAGATCGCCCTGATTCTCTAGGGTACCTTAAATAGTACGAGATGCCTATGTCTAGGTACCTGAATCACTCTTTAGTGCTCACATATAAGCAAGATGTTGGAGCTCCCAATAAGGTCACTGAAGAGCTGGATGGTCTGCTGACCAAATGCAAGTGTCTACTGTAAGTTAAGCAAAATAGTTCTCTGGACTCTACTGACTACATCAACCAGGGGCCCGGCTCGGAGGCTCACGTGTAGTGGATAAGTGAAATGTGAGGCATCCTAGTATATCTGTGAGACGTATGTGGGCACAGCAGTTATGGCACAGGACCTGTGCGAGACCTGTGCCTGTGTGGAGTGGTGGCTGGAGGTCACACAGGACACCTGGAGGTATCTGAAATAGCACTAGACACTTCCATGGGGGCAGTTGAGATGAACCCTAGATTTGCACTGGGTATAACAGGAGCTTAAAAACCTAATTCACATATAGAGCCTATAATTAGGTGTTTAAATTTGGAGATAAATCCCATCCTGTAGGTTCATCTGCAACATATCCTCTCCCTGACCATGTCCAATGCAGAAACCCAGGAAGGGTTTGAGGAACAGGACCACCAGAGCCCTGTTGTTGAAAGAAGCTCTTTCAAAGGCGCAGAAGGTCCTGATGGGCAAAAACTTTCAGGCAATCCAATGCTGCAAAGTGGTCCACTGAAAAATATTTTCAAAGTTCTTCCTTGTCTGTGAGCGACTGCGCTGAAGTGCAGTTACCTGGATCTTGATTGTGGAGATACCTCTTAAAGAAGTTGTATGCAAGGAAGAGTAGAATTTGAAAGACTTTTTCAAAGTTAACATTAGTCTTTGAGGGTCAAACATGCAATCATACCTATTGATCTTTAAAATGAATTGGTTTCCAAACCTTCATCCATGGGAAAAACCTATGAAAATTTAACACAAAAACACATGCTACTGTCGAGAAACTCGCTCATGTACGGCCCTCAACGTTCCACCATCAACTTTGCTCATCATCCCTTGTCAAATTGTTCTGTGAGCAGTGCAGTTTATGAAATATGATTTCCACACAGCTATGTGCATCATGATTGAATTTCCTCTGGTTTTAATGTTATGAATGTTTATCAAAGCTTTTTAAGAGGATGATGCACTCATAATATCCTCTTTTTGTATGAGTTCCCTGGTATCTAGTAATATAGTTGAGCTCACACTCCAGAATTTTCTTCAGATCTCAATCATCCATCTCTGTTAGGAAACTTGTAGGAATTTAGTATCTCCAATATTCCTTCCCCTTAACATCCAGCTGGAACAGCCCAACAAATTCAAAAGTCACAATGGGGTGACTGACAGAGTCCATTAACATGATTAGAGAGGCTTACTTTTCTTAGGGGACTACCAATTTAGCCTGTCAATTTACCAACTGTTTTCTGGATAGAGGATATGCATGTCACATATTGTGCTGACAGAAGTGTTTTAATGGTCCTTTATGCCAGTGCCAGGATCCATATCTTCACCCCAGACTGGCAGGAGGCAAAATTATCTCCCTTTTCAATTCAGCTACTGAAACATTACTCAGGGTTGGTAATAAAATATTATTTAAGTTTGCAGCCTTGTCACAATGTGTGAGGCCTTCTGGCAGAAAAAACAGAAACCTGAAATATATACCCTCAAAGCCTTACATTTCATATTATGTACTACCAAGATGCTGCTGAATATCTGCAGATAATGCAAAAAAGTCTGCTACCATTTTATTTGCTACCAACTAGCTTTATGACATCAACTGTAAGTACAAACAAGCTGGCTGACAAGATGAAATTTCTCTTCCCTGCTCATTTAAACCTCTGCTTATTAAGCTGCTGTTACTACCGTGCACTGAACTGAGTAAAAATATACTTACATAAACTCGGAGAAAAAAACTTTCCACATCCTAAAGCACATTAGGACTACCTCTTTACCCATTCATTAGTAGGATGCAGCATGTCTATAAGACGTGTACAGATCAAGATCTGCAATCAAATCAGTAAGCTCAAAAGGAATATAACACTAACATAAGACTAACCTGAAACAAGGAGAACTCACAGCATTAAAGGATTTGAACCAATCCATTCCCCTTGGCACCAGTTTCACAAGCTTCTTTCTAGCGATCTACCCTTAAATACCTCTAACTAACTATTCTGCTCCTGGTCTCGTCCTGAATAGGACAGGTTATTAATAATGCACGCCTCTCCCATTTCTCCTTTGATCTCTTCGCAGTGGAAATTCAAATGGAAGTTTGTTATTTCTAGCAATCTTCTATTGTTTACCACTACATCTTTCCAAAACCTCATAAGCAGTAGGATTGTTCAATTGATTCTTGCATGCAGGGAGGATCTTACAGTGTCTATCATTAAGGAATTGATTACAGCTGAGAATATCATTAATCTGCAATAAAGTTCAATTGTGTATCCATTGCCTCTCAAAGGAACTTCCATTTTTTCACTCCCAGCATGTCCTAGTGCAGTTGTGTGAGCCTTGGACTCCTCTGTCTACTTCAGAAACAGGTTCTGGTTTGTGTCTGTGAAATATGGAAAACTTATAGTACGGTTCAGAAACTAGAGCTGCTGCTAAATAACAAACCACTGAATAACATACCAGGAATAATGTACTTACGAAACAGCTTACTATGACATTTCTTTGCATCCTCTGCAGATTTATGGGGTTTCTATGTCCCTGCCATACTCTTTTGTATTCCTTTCTCATAATATTTTGAAAATACATAAAACATTTTTCTTTAAGTGTTTTGAAAATTTGCAATTCCCACTTTGTTCTTTGAAAGTAAAACCCTTTTAATTTTCTCAGACACAAAATTTACTTCCCAGCCATGAAGATATCTCAAATTACTTTGCAATGCTAAATAATTGCAATCAGCTGTAAAGAAGTTTAGCTTCCCTCTGAGACACTCATATCTCCTAAACAGTTTGTTGATACCTAGAGAGGCCACCAATCTGTTATTTTTCTTTCTGCCAAAGCTGCTTTTCAAAAACCATCTTTCTCATTCCTTAGCCAGTGGAACGCCTTTTCTTGTTTCTAGATCCATGAAGCTCAGGGAAAAACAAAGGATCCAGCTCGGATTCTAAGAACTCTTTTTTTTGCTAACATCTCTGTCAAGACCTCACTGGAGAAGCAAGCCAATTTCCTTCAACCTCCTCAGCTAACTATTGGTGCCATTTTGGGAGAAGGCAAAAAATGGGGAAAAGCAAGAGCTTTTCCACATTTTTCTAATCAGGCCAGAGACAAGGGTTGTCAAGAAATGGAATGTCAGACATAAACTTCATTAAAATGATTTTGCCTTTATGAACCATTCTGTGTTTGAGAAAAGTATCTATGCATCGATTTAAAAACATTCAGTTGGGAAGGACCCCACTAGGTCTACTTTGAACATTCAGGAAGTTTCAGTATTGGCTTTGCTCATCATGCAAACTTTGAGAGACATATATAAGCTTTATTATGATGGGACAGAAATAATTCAAGCTCTCCTTTAATCATTTCCATAATAAGATCTTTTTTCTTTCTTAGCTCTCATATTTTTGCAAAGCATTTTCATTATCTTTTTTCACTGTCCCTGAGTGAAAACACCACTGTTTGCTTGTCATTTTTCATTATGAGCACTCAAGCAATGCCCAGAATTCTTAATTGAAAAACTCCTCTACCTAGTTTCAAAAAGATAAGTGGTGAGAGAGCAGGTGTGAGTTTCAGAGCTGGAAACAAATTCAAAATATCCTGACAGTCTTTTATTGAGTGTCTGCTTTTTAAGTCATTCCCCACTTTTGCTCAAGCTATTGATATTGACTGAAGGAAGGGCATATCCATCCACTAGTAATGCTCACAGGAAAACATTAATTGAAAATGACCACTTTTCTGTATTTTGGATCAGCTACCAGAGATACAGGGAGGAGAAAAAAAAAAAAGAGAAATAAAATGCTGAAGCATTTTGTCATCAGTCATACCCAACAAGTGCATGTCCCAAATCTATCAAATCAAGTATCTTTTCCTCTGATTCTATCTGGAAACTGTTACAAATTCATTTTACAGCATTTCCTTTCCATTCTCTCTTCTCCTTTTTCAAATAAAAGAAATCTATACTTTCTCACACCAGGGAGAATCCTGAGGAAAATAATCAAACATTCTGCTTGTAAGCACCTAGAAGAAAACATAGACATGAATAGCAGCCTACTAGGATTTGTCAAGAAGAAATCTTGTCATAACAATATAATTTTCATTCATCACCAGATAGTAAGCTCTGTATGCTGGGGAAAAGGAGTACGCACATATCATATAGCTTGAGTTTTGTAAGATTTCATAAACTGTCACCCAAAATACAGTCTAGGAAAACCACACTCAGAGTAGTTGCCAACAGTACTTGGTGAAACAGGATGAATGAATCAGAGGGATGAAATGAGCAATGCTGCAGGGGTCTATCCCGATCAGTATATTCATTCATGACATTTAAGATGAAAGACAGGGTGCGTTAGATCTGTAGGCAGCACAAAGCTGGGGAGATCACAAGGCTGTTGCAGGACACAGTTAGAATTCAGGATGATTTGGGCAAACAAGAGAAATTATTTCCATAAAAAATAAAACACTAAGAAAAAGTGTAAGGTTCTAAGTAGAGCAGAAATAATCAACCAAGTATATATTGGAATTGAAAACTATTAAGATAACAGTTCTGCAGGGGGGGTTAAAACAAAACTAACAGAAAAGGACTGGACAGTACCATATTACTGTGCAAAAGTCAATATCATCGTACTCTGTCACATCAGGATGAGCACAGATGATAAGATATGTGTGCATTTGTCCTCTGTTATACTCAGAAGCAGTAAGGAATGTGCAGAAAGAAATAAGAAAGTTCAGAAAATTGGAAAATATTCCCCATAAGGAAAGTCTGAAGGAATGAGTGTTTAAAAGAGAAAACTGAAACTATAGTAAAGAAATAATGTATTCTCTGTATCCGCATTTTATAGAACAAGACATTATAGGCTTAAACTGCAGAAAGGTAAAACAAATTAAGTATCAGAAACATAGTCTGGAAACGGTGCAACGTATCCACCCACCACTGCAGGACTCTAAGAACAGATTGGTCAAATATCTGTGGGGATTGATCTAGGTGTAGTTACCATAGTTTGGGTTCAAGGGGGCAAACAAGACCTTCTGACAAATTCCTTCCTGCTGTCCAGTGCTCCTATTGCTGAATCCTTCTACACTGTTTGGCTTGAATGTTCTGCAGATGTATTAAGTATATAGTGTTATTTGTATCATGCGGTTATGCAAGTCATCCTCATTGTTCAGAAAAGCGATGTTGGTTTCAGAGAATCACTAAATGCTAATGTAATTCTTATTTTAATACATAACATTAATGCCTCTTGTGCAGTGTGGCTGGCACAGAGACTGGAAGTCATCAGTCCATGCTGTGACTATTGTGACACACCAATTGATTCAGCTGTAATAGGATGAGCATGAAAAAGCCTTAGAAAACTATAGGCTCACATCTTAGGGTAGGTTAAGTGTAATTGATAAAAAAAAAGATAAAAACTCTGAGGTTTTGAAAACTCAGCTTCTACTTGGAAAAAACAGAATGAAAATAACTCAAACTTGTAAATTTAACTTTGCAAAATTCCCATTTACACAAAAAGGCAAGCACTGAAGCCTCCTTAAATGTGAGAGGGATTTTGTATTAGCCATGGCAACATCCCTGTTCATTGTCATGTCCTAGCAAATCTGGCAGTAAATTTTCAGCAAAATAAATGGACATGATATTGCATAACACACTCTTCTAACTGGGGGGAAGTTATCCTTTGCTAATAATAATGCACATTAGCAGCAAATCGGGACATATAGGCCTAATCCTTGGAAATACTTATGACGTGGTGTACACTGAGAAGGGCTTGCAAGGAGGCAAAAATGGCAGCTCCTTGCCTTACCAATAGGAGATAGACAAAAAGCAAACTCCTAGAGGTAACACATTCAGCATTAACTGTTCATACCTTCTTCTCATAAACCCTGGAAAACTGGCCAGAATGACGAATCCAGTACTTTTGACAAATACCCATCTTGTATCTTAGCGGTGCAGGTTAGGAGGCACGAGCTACGGTTAGCTGTGGGTTAGTATTAGCATGAGATAGCACAGCCATCAAATTTTGAGTGAGTTCAGCATATGGCTTGTGTCTGCTGAATAAGTTCTGTTGGGCTGTACGCTAAGGGGAGTGTTTACCTTACCCAACTTTAGCTATCTAAAGTTAGATAACCTGTTTTCGGTTGCTTATCAAAACTTCTCTCTGTCAGACACCTTTCTTGGCTGACTTGACATACGGTAATTTTGTAAGAAAATATTAGGGAAATTTTATAAAATTAATAGTTAGAATTGTCGTAATAAAATAGTATAATCACAATAATTTAATCTGAAACAAAATGTTGGGGGATTGGTCCTTCTTATTGTTAAATTATAGGCAAATTTTGGAAAAAAGCAAGGTTTAAAAATAAATAAAAAAATAATCCAGACTCTTCTGTTCAAAAATGTCCACACAAAAATATCTGGTTTTTTTTTAATTATTATTTTTTGCTATACCTTTCTGGCATTAATTCATAACTGGAATTACATCCTGGGTTGATAAAACATTTGCTCAAAAAGTATACCCAACTGGGAAAAGAAGCAGAAAGAGATGGTCTGCCTAGGCAAGCTAGACTTACTGGCAGAACTAGTAACAAAACCCACGTCCTGAGGTCCAGAAAGTTGTCCAGCTGTTATTGCCTTAAGTCATATTTATGTGTTTTCTTCCCCTCAAGGAATCCCCCACTTTTTCCATTCATAACATAATTTGGAATCTCACAAAAGATATTTCCATCTCAAAGCTGCAGCCCAAAGAAACCTTCCCACCACAAAGTCTCAACCTGTGGTTAGGGTTTCATTTTGGCTAGTCAGTCCTTTCATTTTAGTGTAAACCACATCCTATAATTTAGCACAAGAGGGACGTTTTATGGCCTTATGTGTCTAGCGTTAGAATTTTAATTGGAGGTCTTACTATATTTTATATAAGAACCAATATTATAATTTTTTAAGCACACTTCATTTAAGAGTCAATATTTTATTTAAGACCCCCAAAGATAAGCATCACTTAGCCTCAAATATGTACTGCCCTATTTTTATCATCTCTGTTGCTTGTGGTTAGACTCCAGAGAAAAGAAATCTGGAAGATGAGCATTAAACACCTTGACAGCATTGAGCTGAACTGGGGGTGTGAAAACGTTAAAGGACACAATTTGTAGTGAAATTTTATCTGCTGAACTTAGGCAGCATTTCAGATGTTTAATTAGTATTCAGAGGGTGCATTCTTAAGAGGTTACAGTATCTTTAAAAAATTTCATTGCACATTCATACATTTACATTTAGTCCTCAGACTGTTGTCAGTTAACTTACAGTGCCGTAGAGCAAGGGTGAGGTTTTGTGGATACATCCGTTTCCTACAAAAAGAATAGACATGGAGACAGAATATTATAAAAGGAAAGAAAATACTTCAGTAGCACATCAAGAGTGTAGTACTTACCTGTAGGAAATGTTTATTGTCCTTGGATTCATTACAAGTTGAACCCTTTCTAAGGAGGCCAAGGAAGCTGCTATGGAAAGCAGAAAATGACAATATACCGGATGGGCGTTGCATGGCTAGCGTCACCCACGCTGCTCTGAAATGATGCTCTCCCTGAGCTCAGCTTGGCGACTTCCATCCACTTGCCTGCCTTACATGCTTGATGGCCAAACAACAGGCCCTGGGATGGGGAAAAGGGCTTTTGGCCGAATCTGGGGCCACCATTGCAGGCCTGCAGTTTGTGCAGTCTTGTGAGGGTAGTTTCAGGACGGCTTTCAGGATAGACTGTGTACAGACCCCTTCAGTGGTGTGACAACTGAATTCAAGTTGTCTTGAAGTTACATCTTCAAGTCATTCAAGTTATCTCGTAGTTCATGAGTGACAGTGCATGTGAAAGGAGCTGGTGTAGGAGGATTTTTTGAATCCTTCCTGGTGGACCTAGTTCCATTATCATAATCAGGATGTATCTCAGCTGATATAATAATATGAAACCAAAGAGAAGAACTCAACAAACCAGAATGTAAATCAGAAAACTGTATACGCATAGCGATATGCTGTGGGCTGTACTGAAATGTAGAGTTCAGCATTTTCAGGGTGTTTGGGTGATGACAGCTGTAGAGCAATAGTGCTGAAGCAACTGATGAGCTTGATGACACACCTTTATAATATTAATTTCCTTATATAATGTGGTACTGTATGAGATGACATATGTATTAATCTTGTTATCTGTCATATATCCTTTTTTTTTGTTTGCTTTAGGTTTTTCCTCCAATCATGCTGTCATGATTGACATGACTCAGAAATTTATTCACCTAACTACTTGCAGCCATTGCAGGATTTGTTCTCCTTTACAAGCAAAAGGCAAAATATTTGTAAATAAATAAGCAAAGACAAGAACCAGGCAAGCTATCCATTTGCCCAAGGAAATAGGTTGCTGTATGTAGATTCTGAGCTCTTGCGCTTAAGGAGGTAAATGGGCACTGCGGTTTTCAGTCTCCCTGTTGAGATACTGCAGCAATGAGAGCCATTATGAGAAATCTAGATGGAGAAATGGACGCATCTGGGGTTTCTGTTCCTCCTTTTCCAAACTGACTGTTATCTTTTTCTATTTCCTGGGTACCTAAGAGATAATCGGCAATTGGTCTCTCTATTTTAATGCCATAGGGACAGAAAATGTCTCAAACCTAACTGTCATTAATTTAGCCTAGATTTCTCTTTCTGTCATAGCAAAGGGGCTTCTTTTCACACAGACCATACAGGGAACTTAAACACGTATTGAAGAGGGCTGTTCCACTTCGTATCTAAAAAAAATTATTAGATATCTAAGTCAGACTGACTCATTCCCACTTACAGTAAGTGCAGGGTAGAGGAATGCAACAAAAAATCTCATGTCCTTGAGCACTGAAGTGTACAGACTTTGCACTATGCTTTCTTCTTTTCTTTTCGCCTACTCATCCCCATACAGATATGCATGCAAGGATATATACAATCACCAAACTGCTTTGCTCAGCCCTATAAATAGGGTTGAAGTAGAAAATTTTCAACAAAATGTAAGAAGGCAAAAATCATTTGACCGTTCTAAGTTTAAGCAGCCTCACACTTGACATATTAGCTCCAGAATGTATAATATAGTTACACTGCTGCTAAGTTTTGGGAAGTCACAGTCCATGACTGTAAGATCTGGTTGCTTCCCATCCTCCCAGGATTTAGGGAAGATTCATATGTTCTCTGTGAGTGTTCTGTCAAAACTTTAGATTGTGTGGCTAATATCAATGTGTGCTGGTTGTTTGTTTTGGCTTCTTTAAAGAGAATTATTTTTCAGTAGTTTGAAAGTAAAATTCATCGTAAGTCTGGTGGCTTCAGAGCAAGTACTCTGGGTCAACAGTTAAATGCTGAAATATTCTGAGTGCCATGAGAGCACTCAGAACTTCAAAAGATAAGTACTTCATTATGTTGCAGATGAGGGAATAATTTGACCTTACTGCTTTGGCATTCTGTATATCTTTGGTTTAAATGAGTAGGAAATCTTAAAATAGGAGGTAAAGGGTCAGAGGTTAAACTCATGCTGTAATTACAATTGCAGTCTTAGGGTTTGCCCTTTTAAGTTTAACTGTTTCTGTAAGGTAAGGCTGAAATGATTTGATACACACTGCTATATTTAGGTAAAATCTGATGGTACGAATTCCAAAATGTGTGCATTAGCCTTATAGCTGAGTTACCTTAAGATGAAAGGTTTTGATAAGCTATGAGAAAAAACAAACAGCTTTTGAGTTAATGGACCCCATGTACAAGTCAATCATTATAATGCCATGCTGTTTGAAGCCATGTCTGTTAATTTTTCAGACAAGACTGTGGTTAATGACATGTTCAGATAGCCTTCAGTTCTGGCAGGGCTCGAAGCAAATACTAGTTTAGTACTGTCAGAAAGTACAAAGATAATGACATGCTAAATGACAGAGGAATACTCTGAGCAGTCAGTGAGTTTTGAGTTATAGCTTTGTATCCTTGAGTTTTCTGCCCTTGCAGCTCTCTCCTCTACTCCCTGGTACCCTGACCCTGGGGCCAAGAGGTGGACACTGTCAGAGCACAATACATCCCTCCCTATAAACCTTTTTCAGACCTGTGAGAACCCAAAACCTCACTTCTAGTAATGCTAATTTTGAACCTCTACTGCCATTTTCATCTCTTTCTAAGCCTTAAAAGCATTGGCCACAGTTGCAATTCAGAGAGCAGGAAAAGTGTGCGTACGCACACATGCTCTCTTTTTTTTTCTCTGTAATATGTAAATAAAAGAGAAGATAAATCTAAGACTACAATAACCAGTGAGGTTTGGGGTTGGAAATGGGTCTTATTTACCCCACTGACACCATAGACAGGTGAGAAAACAAGCCCCAGTCCATACTGGACAGGAATAATGAAGTGATCTGGGCATGTGGGCATCTCTGGGTGGGCTCTGCATAGTGTTCAGCCTGGAGGTGAGAGATGACCCAGAGGTGTCCTGGAAGAGACCCGACAGAGCAGTGTGGACACAGCCAGAGAGTCCTCTGAGAAGACGTGCCCAGGTTGTGTTTCTTGTCCTGACCACAGCTGAGATCAGGCACAGCACACAGACCTTCTGCTTGTTCTTGTACCTGAGCATGTCCCCCATCCATATGTACCTTCAGTATATTCTCAGCTTGATTCCTTACCTCCCGAGTAATTTTAAACCCATATTTCTGTGTATGCCTGTGTCATGGCTTAAGCCCAGCCAGCAACAAAGCACCATGAGGCTGCTCGCTGACTCCTCCTGACCAGTGGGATGGGAAGGAGAAAACATAATGAAAGGCTCGTGAGTGGAGATGAAGACAGGGAGGGATCACTCGCCACTTATGGTCACAGGTGAAAAACAGACTCAACTTGGGGAAAAAACCCAAAATCAATTTAATTTCTTACCAATCAAATCAAAATAGGATAATGAAAAGTAAAACCAAATCTTAGAACACCTTCCCCCCACCCCTCCCTCCTTCCGGCTCAACCCCACTCCCGGTCCTCTCCACCTCCTCCCTCCAGTGGCACAGGAGATGGGGAATGGGGGTTGGGGTCAGTTCCTCACACCTTGTCTCTGCTGCTCCTTCCTCCTCAGGGGGAGGACTCCTTGCTCTTCCCCTGCTCCAGCGTGGGGTCCTTCCCACAGGAGACAGTCCTTCACAAACTTCTCTGGTGTGGGTCCTTCCCATGGGCCACAGTCCTTCACAAACTTCCCTGGCATGGGTCCTTTCCGCAGGGCTGCAGTCCTTCAGGCACAGCCTGCTCCAGCGCAAGCTTCCCCATGGAGTCCCGGCCATCTTGTGGGGTACCCCCCTGCACCGGCATGGGCTCCTCTCTCCCCAGACTGCAGGTGGGCATCTGCTCCCCCGCTCCCTTCCGTGGGCTGGGGGGGTCATGGCATCCCATCCTCCCCTACTCCTCCTCCCCCACTGACCTCAGCATCTGTAGAGGAGTTCCTCTCACTCCCATCCCCTCTCCTCTGCAGGTTGCCCCTCTTAAATCAGCTCTCCCACAGGTGTTACCACTGATCACTGATGGGCTCAGCCTGGGCCAGAGGTGGGTCTGGCTTGGAGCCGGGGAAGCTTCTAGCAGCTTCTCACAGGAGCCGGCCCTGCGGCCCCTCCCATGCTCCCAAAACCCCACCACACAAACCCGATCTAGCCTGCACACACTACACTATTTTTGTTTGTACCTCACAATAAAGAAAGCAGAAAGAGCTTGCTCAGGAGCTGTTCGGCTCGCGGTCGCTGGTTGTAAACGTCTCCCATAAGCCTGAGGGGAGGACCGTGCGGACGGCTGCTCCCTCTGCGTGAGGTCGTGAGGGTGGGTGGGCTACCTCAGGCGTCCCGCTGTCCTGCTCTAAAGCGGACTCCGTGCCAGCCTCACCCAGCGCCAAGCCAAGCGTGCGTGTTTGAATGCGTGAGAAGGGAGAAAAGGGGTTTCTGCCCGTTGACTCCACATAGCTTCTCAGAATTTGGCACAGCTACTCGAGGTCAGCAATATGCTATGGCCAGGCAGGGATTGTTTCCCTAGGGTTGTGTGATTACAATCCCAAACACCAGATCTCCAGTCTTGACTTTCCACCCCGTTTTATAAGAACAAGTGGCCACCTCCCAAAGTAATTCTCTCATTCAGCTAATTAGTGCTTCAGGCCCCTGTTCTACAGCCCACACACATAGCTGCTCTTATACAGGGATACAGTGCCATTGAACAAACATGAGCTGTTTTACGCACAGGACAGCTGAAAAATATACAAAATACACAGTGTCTTCTTCAGAAAGAGGGAGAAAAAAATCCATGATAATGGATTTTATTGATGGATTTAGATCCACAGACTACCATTTCTTTTCAGCTTAATTTCATTCTGGTTTTCTTTTCCACTGAGTTTTTGTCTGATTCTGTGCATTTCAGGTTTTTGCTGTGTTTCTTTCCCTCCCAAGGCTCTAAACATAGCTCATTTCAGCTCATTCTTAGACTTTTCTCACATGATTTACCTGTTTCCTATTAACTTCTCTTCTTAGCTATTTGTGTTTTTTCCACCTGGCAATGAGGTCATTCTGCTATCGTAAGACTTCTATCAAACATTTTTTTCCTCCCTCCAGTGGCCATATATTTCCCTAGCCTTCAGATAACTTTGAGTCAAATGTTTTCCCCTTTTCTTCTTCCTAAAGGAGCATCACTCGGAGCATCTCGCTGATGTGGATTGAGTTTGTACCTGGTTGTTGAGCTATGGACCAAAGGCAGTCCATAAGTGATGATGCCAATACCATTTTTGGGATTGACATTGGCTAATTACACTTATATGGCTTCATCATACTAGTCTAATGATCTGTCTTGATCTGGGAAAGGCTTTGGAGTCTGGTATTATAAAATAAAGAAACAAGCTCAAAATGAAAGAGCTTACAGCCTTCTGATAAAATACAGAAACACACCAGAAGACTGAAAATACAGAAATGCGCACCAGAAGAGGCTTTAAAAATGCTCTCTTGGAGCCCTTGTTCTACCAGCTCCCCCATTTTCGTGTAAAGAGTGTGTTCGTTTGCACATGTGAATGTAGAACTGAGCCTTAAGACATTAAGCTCTTTGCAGCAGGTTGTCTTTGTTTCTCTACACAGTCATATTTCCAACCTTCTCTTTAAGAAGACATATCTTTTCATTCTCATTTACTTGCCTATTTGATTTTATAACTCTAACTTGTCTGCATCCTGTTCACCGCTTCCTTCAGAGAATCACTGTTGTACCCCCATGAATCTGTCTTCCCTATAAAACTGAGATTAACCAGTGAGAGGCAAGAAAGCATTTCCATCTTGCTCACAGCTTGCACTTCAAGGGACCCGACAGGAGCATATGTGTCTGACTCTTCTCTGTTTATCTAATAATTTGCTCTAATGAATTGTCGCCCATGGGTTGTTTACGTACAAACAGGTTTTATGAAAAATCACACCCTGTTTATAGCAATTTATTAACTAGAAAGAGGCTATCTTAGCTAATTGAATTGTTCTAAGTGTTTCCTTCAACTCTAGCCAGAAGCAAAGATCCATCAGTAAGTTAGTACCTGGTAAACTATTTGTAGCTTAATTTTCTATAGCTCTTGTTGAACGAAGAGGCCTGTAAGGATTTTTGCCTTTTTTTCACAGGTACCACCAGTGCTTCTGGACAAGCAGTTCTCGGAATTTACGCCAGATATCACACCCATTATTCTGGCTGCCCACACCAACAATTACGAAATCATAAAGCTCCTGGTGCAGAAAGGGGTCTCTGTGCCCAGGCCCCACGAGGTCCGCTGTAACTGTGTGGAATGTGTCTCAAGTTCAGACGTGGACAGCCTCCGCCACTCTCGATCTAGACTCAATATCTACAAGGCTCTGGCAAGCCCATCATTGATTGCTTTGTCCAGTGAGGATCCTTTCCTTACCGCTTTTCAACTGAGCTGGGAGCTGCAGGAACTAAGTAAAGTCGAAAATGAATTTAAATCAGAGTACGAGGAACTGTCACGGCAGTGCAAGCAATTTGCAAAAGATCTCCTGGATCAGACACGGAGTTCCAGGGAATTGGAAATTATTCTTAATTACAGAGATGATAATAGCTTGATAGAAGAACAAAGTGGTAATGATCTTGCAAGATTGAAACTGGCAATTAAGTACCGTCAAAAAGAGGTGAGTGTGCTGGAGAATATTTAAGCATATTTAGTAGTAGTAATGTGATAGATAATAGCCTGAAATACATCCTTTTAACTGAGACTAATTGCTGCTTATCTTTTTTTGTTCTACAGGGTCTCTTCTTTTTTTTATATTTTTAATTAGAAGAATTGAGTAGCTGTTATAGTTTGATAGTATCAGAATTTAAAATGTTCTGTTACAGCACAGATCCAAAGAAACTTTTTTTTCTTTAGCACCTGAATAGACATAGTCTCCAGTAGTGTGCTCTGAAGAGCTCTTCAATAATAGGATGAGAAATATATACAGCATACTTCAAATTAGCTTTAATTGTGTCTGACAGAAAAAGGAGGCTATGTGTTTAAACACATATAAAATACTACAGGTACCTCTATAGGGAGGTTTCTTCAAAACATGGCTATTATAAATAGATACTGAAACATAAGATTAATAGCAATGCATGCCTCCCCAGAATTCTGACATTCAGATTCTTTTTCATAAAGAGTCCAAAATGGAGATACCTGGGTATTGGTTTCCATGACAGTTAAAAATTCATGAGTTTGCTTCACTGATACAGATACTCAGGTGGAATCAGAGGATGTCTGCATTTCTTTTAAAAATACTCAAGTTCTTATGTGCATGGAAAAGCAAAAGAATCAAAAGAGAAAAATGAGTTAGGAAGACAGTTCCCCTGATATTTCCAAAACTTCACTTGATCCCTGCTCATCATCATGTCAGAATGTGTTTTATCATCTCATTTGGAACTTGTACGTACAAAACCAGCTGAACTGTGGAAGTGTCTAGGCAAGACAAATGCTGTTAATAATTAAATGTTACTTGTTCATATAAAATATGGCAAATGCTTAAGGAACTTCTGTGTTATATTGAACTAGTCTATCTGTCACCGCTAAATCTCTGTTCTGCAAAATATAACAGTAAATGCATTAATATATTAAATATGCTAGAAAGGTTTGCAGGAACAATAACCAAACATTTAATGATTCTGTTGTCAATTTGAAATACAATTTAGTAATGCAAACAAGTTATCATGAAGGTAGGGATGTACTGCTGGAAAAATATCTCAATTGCTCTCTGACTTCATGTCTTCTAATAAGTATTTTTTCCTTCAGGAAATGTATTACATAATTTTATATTTGATAGTATAATGTTTTAGGCTGCATATTCACTGCCTTCATAAATTATTTTCAGATGGTACTATTCCAGACTTGTCTTAACAACTACTATTTCTATTTCTTGAAATGCTAATCCTGTCTTACAGTCATTTAAGAAATTCTAGCTTGGACTTCTGTTTTCCAAAGGATTCATGCATTGAAATAAAATTCTGACCTCTCATGGGTTTCTTTTAAACCTAAATACAAAGCTTGAATTTTCTTAATTTGAGATGGAGACACTGAGAGACATCTGTAGGGTGAGGTGGTTTTTATAGTTGCATCTGATTCCTCTGCCTAATTAAATTGCAGTAATGCAGCTGATTGCACTTCGTTGATTCTTTGTAATAGCAAACATTAAAGCAATACTGATTTAGTGCAACAATTCCAGATCAGTGGATTTTTTGTATTTTACATACATGTTTCATTTCTATAAATATTTCCCACTATCCCTTCCACTTGAGTCTCCCTGAAGTAAAATCAAGTTTTATTAGATTATTTTGCTGTGTTCCTAAATGTATTCCCTACTAGATGCTGGAGCAAATAGTAACCGCTGTAACTGATCAGTCGTTTTATTTCTGATTATTACAAGAGTATTCTGGTAGGTACAGCTCCAAGGTCAAGAAACTTACCTCAGGCATAACAAATGCTTTGATTCTGGCTGTCCTGGTGCATATGGATCAGGATGAAAAAAGATCAGAGGGGTCTTTCTATTTCCTGTGTTAAGGATGTTACAGGAGCCTCTGAATCCAGCAGCCTCCAGGGTCCGGGGGTTCTTTCGGCTCGGGCACTGGAGCCTGGCCAGGAGCACCCAGAGACCCCAGGGTCTCCATCCCAGGCACAAGCATACTGACCAGCCCTGCTTACACAAGACCGGCCCCTCGATTGCCTTCTCCTCTCCACTTTGCCATGCTTGTTCCTCCCTGATCCTTCCCCACCCTTTACCCTTCCCCTAAACATCCCATAATAAATTTTACATAATCCCACAAGACCCCTCTGATATCCCATAACAACTTTGAATTTCCCATGAGTCTCATGAACCCCCTCAAACATCCCATAATACTCATGATAATGATGTTTTCCGCTCCTTACAAAGCTGAGTTTGACCCTCCTCAAGGCAGTTGCAGCCAGTCCCTTAATGGCCCATTCGTCAGAGGCTAAACAGTCTTGGTCTTCATTATTGTCTCTATTATACCCTGGTTTCTGTGTTGAATTTATCACTTTTCTTGTTGTTTTCTATTTCTGTTATAGTAATTAGCCTTTAACCAGATAATTAAATGAACAAATAATTCGATGAACCAGATGCTCTCACATTTAAAATGTACCCTTACACTATAACTATCCAGGTAAGCTTGATGACAAGCAGCAGAGGCAACTTACAAATCTTACTTTAAAAATGGCAGGGAAGAAGTGTGGGCTGGATTTTAACTAGCCCATTAATATATTATTTTAGATTTAACCTCTTTAAAAATACTAGTTTGAGGTGATAAATCTGCTTCCTCTGCCCTATGTGTCTCAACCATCAAGAGTCAGTTCTCCACCAAAGACTTTTCTATTACGACAGGAGCAAACATGGATTTGTGGTTTTTTGATGCTATTGGTTCTAGTTACTGTCTTTCTTTCTCTTAAATTGCCTGCTATTCCGCAAAATAACAAAAAATAACAAAAAAACCCCAACCCAACCCAAACTCCCCCAACAAAACAGCAAAACAGGTATGAATGCATTGTTTTCCCTTCTTATCTTACCACCATCCCAAACATCTCAACCTTGATTCACACTATTACCGAAGGACATTGTAATGCTATACTGGGGCTGAGGTCAGAGCTCCATCAGTAAGCAATCAGGTCTGGTTGCTCAGAACATCCAGTCTAAGTCCAGAAATCACAGCTAAAAGTAACAAAATAATGAAGAGTGAGGACAAGTAAAGTAGGAACATGTGTCCTTTTACATTGCTTTTACAATTAACTGCTCAGGAGTTAAAGATTACTTACTTTCTTTGAAGTTGAAAATATCACCAAAAATTATTAGCAGTAATTCCTCTTGCCATTAATAAGCAAGTGAGTATGAAACACGTTAGAACCAAACCTTGTAAAGGACTGGAGTAGGCTTTGTGAAATATAACTTGGTTTAATCCCGAAGACACAAGATGGGGTAGGAACGGCAGATTGAGGGTACTTGCAGGAGAAGCAGACAAGTGGATGGTGAAGAGTTTTCATGGTGTAAAGAAAGGAAAATTGACAAACATGAGAAAAGAGAATTATCAAGCTGGGAGTTGTTGAGGAGCTTCCAAAATGACACAGTGTTTGTTCAAATGTAAGTCTAGAAACACCTTGTAACAAACAGAGAAAGGCTCTTGAAAGTGAAGTGATCAAACAGTGCTTGGTGTAGTGGTCTGCAAGCCCCTGGTACTACCTCTGTATTATCATCTGTGGAAATGAAGAAAGCATATTCATTCTCAGAGCTGTCTGCATTGTTCATGGTCACCAGATTGCCCCTGAAGTGGACCTTCTCCAGAAAACTGAAAAGTTTATGCCAATTGGATTTGAGGTTCTCCACGGTGGCAGGTGCTTGTCTTCTGCGCTTCCGTTCCTTTCACGCTTGCCATAATGCTGCGATCCTCATTCATGCGCTGTCAAAAGGCATCTCAGCGGTATCAATTCTCAGTCCACGGAGTCATGTCAGAGGGAGCCTACTATGTATTAGCAAGGAAGAAACTTCCCTGATAAAACCTCTATCTTCTTTCATTAATAACCAATGAGACTGAAAGAGATTTATAGTTTGTTTTACACTGCAGAATAATGTCTGGCAAGACTGTGGATAATACCTGTTCCGAGTTAGGTGGTAGCACCAGAGAGTATCTGCTGGCACGTATGTTTTGGGTGCTTACCCCCAATTTTTTTTTAGCATAGCACATGGGACAGGACACCCAAGGCACCTCTTTTTTTTTTTTTTCTGTTCATTTTGCACCACTGATGGTGTTTGATTGTAAGCAAAGATGCGTTGCCGATGCTTACGGTGCCTGTTTCTGACACCTACTGTTGCCTGGGCTACAACTAGCAGCAGACAAGAGATTCCCTGAAGTCATGCAGCCACTCTGCATTGGGCACAAACATTTTGTTGTCTAATTATCTGCTGTATAATATTATCTCAACAAAGGGAGAGTTTGGTTTTATGAAGGCTGTCACTTAAAATTTCATTGTGCTAGATTCTAAGCACACAATGAGCAATGAGAAATAGTTTCCTGTTTTCCTGAACCACATAAAAATATCTGATTCAATTGCACCTTCATTCAAGGATGTAGAAGGGAAATCCCCGATTTGGTGTATGTTTCACAAGCAAAAGTTATTCTACCTGTAGTGATAGTGGCATTCTGAGTTCAAGTAAATTGCAAAACCCTGGTGCAACAATGCAGTTAAGTAGCAGAGAATAGTAGCAGTCTATGATAATTAGTAGACAGTCATCTTTGCCACTAATTGCAAAATGCTTGTTCTGTCTAATATATATTAAGAGTTTTTAATTGAGAAATCGCAGCAAAACCCTGGTGTCTCGCACTCTTCAGTTAGCTTTGTTTTAGCTTCGGGTCTGTTCAGGTATTACGCCTATATATCTGCAGATACCTGAAAAAGTGCTTACTAAAATGCTTACTAATTTTCCCATATATGTAAAATAAAGGGGGGGGGGAATTAACAGACTGAATCAATGTCCTCTGGCTTCACAGTAAGCTTAATTAGTGCAATTGAAATACTTACACTAGTAATTTATATCTCTGTTTCATCTGGCCTCATATTAACTGGCCCTTGTCATTTAAGCTACAACTGTATAAGCTGAAACATAGTAGCAGGATGAGGTTATAATTATTGGCAGTACTGTCTCATTTTGATTTGTTATTAGACATTCTGATATCAACATAGAGGAAATACAAATTTTCTAGTATGTAGCTGTTAACCTTTTGTCTTTCACTTTTCAAATTAAAAAAGACTAGCTGGCTTTTTTTTTGTTTTTTTCTTTTTCTTTTCCATCCTTAGTTTACTCTGATCATCTCTCCCTTCCTCTGTAAATACAAGATCATTGGAAAATTTGGAATACTTGATATTAGCTGAATGTAAAGTAGGTTAAATTCTGCACATTTCAGTTTGACACTCTGAAAACGTTTTAATAGGCTTTTTTCTGCCTTTATCTTTAAAAACTAAAATAAATACATAGTTTATCTAGCAACCATGCATGGTTATGTATTATGTTGAGGTGTAGACAAAGATGCAAGCACTAGATTTGCTAAAAGATACATTCAGGAAGGACATTTTTCCTGAATGATTCTGATTCTGAATTAGCTTTTTAAGGTTTGATTTAAAACGTACAACCATTTCTAAATTTTAATTTCCCTTTTCAGTACATTTCTATGGAGCTGAATAATCAATGTTTACCAAAAATTTGGCTGCTTAACTACTAAAACTCTCCCAAATACCTCTGGTCAGTCTTCTAGCAGTTCCCACTTCGCAGGGGCAGGCCCTGGTTTTCTGAGTTGTTAGCACCTGCAGAGCCTGAACTGGCAAAGAGGCAGAGAAAGAGTGAAAAAAGGGAGTGGGTCTTAACAATTTAACACAGTTGAAGACATTTAGATTTAACAAGAGAACAGGCTTTATTAATAAGAATTGCAGGGAAAATATTCCAGGGAAATCAGCTTCAGACTACCTGGTTCACTTATTTGCAAGCAGACAAGAAGTGGGACTCCCCCACATAGGAGGCACACATCATGGATCAGCTGTTTTTAACATAAACCTGTATGTTCTCATAAAACACACAACAATAATTACTGACATGAGCAATATTACTGAATTATTAATTGGTTAGTTAAATCTTAAATACAATAATATGATACTCACGTTTCTTAGATCAGTTCTTGTTTTCTAGGAAAATGGTGCTGCAGGATAAAAAAAGTTGTTTGATACTGATAATAAAACCCATCTGTTTGCTCCTACTCAGAAGAGGACTTTTCAAAATGCAAACATCAGTTATTCACTAGTTTTCTATGCAAAATACAGCCTCAGTGAAATGGAAGTGTTTCACAATAATGCCACAAATTCAGTGAAATTTTCAATGAAGATATCAAATCATTTCAAACCATTTAATGGCAATGTCTAAACATTTCATTTCAATTAAGTAAAGCATTTTGTTTGACTGCAGTTTCTTCTTACTTCACTTGGACTTCAGCATTTTTGACAATGCAATGCTTATACCTAGTATCATCCATATCACATTATTATACAAAGCAGTATAAATGTGATAGAACGCAAAAATTATTCCTTATCAAAATTTAATATCTCAACAATGCCTAGAGAAAATAGTTTTAAAGTACTGAAATGAAAAGTTGCCGTGTTCTTAATAATGTTTTTTAATGTTTAAGCTGCCATTCTGTTGGGAACATTGGCTTTTTATTCAGATATGGAGTATAAAATATGTCTGGAAATGCTGGAAATTTCTGCTTCTCTGGCAGCAATACAGTTTAAGAGTCTAAGTGAAGCTTTGTGGCTGTCTCATAGAGCAGAATTTTCTTTGGAACCACAGATTGATTTTGAGTAATTTTAGTAGCCATTATAATGAATTTCTCATTAAAAGTCTTCCAGATGCAAAAACCTGAATTATTGACTCTGAAAGCAGGAGTGACTTCGGAAGCACAACATCTAAGAATTATCCTGTATTTAAAAAAAACCACACCTGAAAGATAAACAGAAACACAGCAGCCGTGTGTTAGCAAGTCACTGTGTATGTGAGTATTTGTCAGAAGACTGGGAAGGTGCAGTCAGAAGTCTCCATGTAAAAAATAACAAAACCCCACAAAAAAATGGACTCTGATAATATTTGGACATTTTTAACACCAAAGGAAGATGTGTTTAGTCTATGAATCCTATAACTGAGAGGAGTGATGTATGCACGTTTGGGTCCATGTCTCCAAAAGACCCTTTTCTGCAGACTCTCAGCCGTAGTGTTCAAAAAGTTTGATAAACATTTTTCCAAGCAAGAGCCAGGTACTCTAAAACAGGTCATATGTTTGCTTTGTAAATGATGTAAAAGTCTCTGTGTTTATAGATAAAGACTCCACAGACTGTTAAATAGCATAAATTATGTAAGTAGCTTATCTGCTACACATACTTAAAGTGTTACTCTAATTGGTTGTCTATTGCCTCAGAACGGAGTGAAGTGTAGGTGTCCCTGTGAAAGCTGTACTTACTGCTGCTAGAAAAAAAATGTTCTTTAATCACAGGGTAGGAGCACATCTGCTTAATACAGCATTTAATTGTGCCTACATTTTAAATGCATGGTGAAGCAATCCTCCTAAAGTATGTGAGCAAATTCCTTATACAGTCAAAAGACAGAGGTATGCACAGAGGGAGATGCTGTCTGCTCAAGATAAGACATCTAAGTTAACTTCAGAGACATCTCTCCCTTCTCCCTTGGCTGGGTGAGGAAATAGGGCACTTCAATTAGAAGAATTACTTCACTAGGCATTGAAAATGTAGATGCAAGTTAGACAACTTACTGCTTCAACTGCAGTTTCTACCCTGTGGTAACAGAGATTTCAGGTTCTGAAGGCTCAGAGACTGCATAAGGGGAAATGAATCTCAGCACTAACTTTTTAATGATGTCTCAGAAGGCATTGATAACCTTTGAATGCTATATGCTGCGCACAAGCTGCTACCCTCTCATCACAGTTCTAGTTAAACTGTTCACGATCTGACAGCAACGTCTTTTTATTTTGAACACTTGCTAGAAGTAATTAACTCAAAGGGGAGGAGACTTGCTGTTAGTGAAGTACAGTGGAAATCTCTCATTTCCGTTCCTTTTCTGCATCTTTCTTAAAAGAAATGTTGCTGGGATGTCTTCCTCAAGCAGGAACAACTAGTAGTGCATATCCCTAACCAGCAGTGCACAACCCTTCTGTTAGGATGTGACTGGCGGCAACAGAAGTTGGCTTTTGGTTTGAAGGACTCACTACTAATGCACCTACAAGCTTCCCTACAAACCTGGGGTAGGTTTAGCACCATCAGCTAATTTTTTCTACCTACAGTAACATTTATTTAACAAACAAAATTTTAGAGAAAAAAAAATCTTGAGCAAGGTGAATAAATAAGGTAGTGCACAGGATTTAATTTTGAATGTAAACCTATAATTATAGGAATTTACAGCCCTCTTTCCTCCCTCCATATACTTGCTGGGGATCTGGCTGTTCTTCCTCCCACCCCTGCAAGAGCACCTAACCCACAGCTCGGGTCAGTTAGGTTTGCTGGGTGATGAACCCCAGGCTGAGCTGTGGCGGGGCTTGCATCTGCTGGCTGCCCCCATTGCTCCCATGGCTTCCATCAGCCATTTCTGACTGCTGCCACCCCCTCCCTTGCGCAGCTCCTCCTTCGTGCTCCCCACACCTTCTGCCATAGCGGCACCAGCAGCTATGCTCCACTCCTCACTGCAAGTAATTTGGCAAAGGCCAAGAGCTTCAAATAATTTGTATTATTTCAGCTCCAGTGATTGCCCCTGTAGCACGAAGGGCTCATACAGGCGTCTAACTTGTAGAGGAGCATTTAACTCCTTTCTGGTTTTTGTGTTTCTTAGCTCCCAGGACACTCTAAAGCAACCCCTTCTCTCTCACGTATCTTGTAGGAGGCTCTTACACAAAGCCTTGTGTTCTGCTGTCCAAGAGCTAACCTTTCCATGCCTGCGCTAGGTGCACTTGGCCTAAGACAGAGTGGCTGCTTAATCAAGGCACGTTTGAACATGCTGGCTGAAACTTCTGCATGCTGTTGCAATGCGAATTCTTCCGCTGCTTGGCAGGACTCCCTCCATTAAGATAAACGTTTATTGAACAATAAAACAAGACAGCCAAAGCAAACTTGTTTTAGGCCTGTCTGCTGGTTCTTTTAATCTACCTCCTTTTTTGCTTCACCAGATGTCCACAGCGCACTCCTCTCTTCCTTCCTTACCCCTTGTTTTTGCTGTAGCCTTAGCTATCAAGATTAAAATAGTAAAGGGTCTCTTCATCCATTGCCTCCATCAGTATGTACATCCATTATCAAACAAGAGATTTATGAGAAAAACAAACTCCTGTTGTATGAACTCACTCTTGTGCCTCCGAAGAGATCAGATCTTTATTCAAATTTTTGAGTAGAGAATAAAACTTCTGAACTTTACAACTCCGGGAGTTAAACTAGAAAAATGAAGAGAGGTGTTGAGTATGGCACTGGTATGACAAACATGAGCTTATGTTTGTGAAAGCCATATAGCTCTCAAGTTTGACTGTTGGCATTTGAAATTCTAGGGTATTTTTCATGCTAAAAAGAAAATGTTCACACAAAACCATTAACAAGTCCTCCTTACAGAGATGCTTGGCTTTCTTCTGCAAATAATAGGATGACCTTATTCCACACCCTATTCCCTCTTCATTAGATCATCATCAGTCCATCTCCTTTTGCGTGGTCCAGCAGTGTCTCCCATTCTCCTTTGACCCACTTCCTTCTAGCCCAAGACTTGATAAATTCTGATGTACAGTGGAGGTATCACAAGTAAGGGGAATTTGCAGCACTCTGGTGATAATGCTCATTTGAACTTTGAGCTTTCACAATCTATTATTTCATGGTTAGTCCAAATAGTAGAATAGCTTTCAGTCAATAATTTGGATTGAATAAAACAGCTGAGAAAATTAGGAACTCCCTTGGTGGTTACTTAGACACATAAAATACACCTGGAGACTCTATATTCTTTTGGTACCATCTCAGTAGATTTCCTTGTGATACATTTAAACATCCTTTCTCCTTTTCATTGGCACACTCCAGGAACCTCAAGATCCATATTTATTTCTTTGTTACCCTTTGTCTCCTCTTTTTTCTAACACTCTCTTTTCTTACTGAATTGCAGACACCATTGCCCATTGCCCATTCTGTATTGCCCTATCCACAGGGCCGATACTACTGCAAATATGCCTGGGCCCCATGCAGTGCCAGTGCTTTTGCCTCCTGAGGAGGGAGGCTACAGACAGCAGGAGGTAGAAGGAGCTTGAGGCTTAGATACAGTCATTCCCGAGCCTGAGCACCAGTAGAACAGTGTCCCGGACCCATGCAGCCTCATGCATTTCTGTTGAATCTTGTTTTCCCTAATATAATGACTCTACCTTGGGAGACAGAGCTGATCAAACAGGAGTCCTAGGACTAAAATCCCTTGTAAATACACACAGGTCGTGAAAGGAAACTTCTCTCGTTTCCCAGGCTCAGTTACACAAGAAACAGCATGGTTAAGTAGACAGAACAGTGGATTTTAGTCCTTCCTTTGCCACCAGCTTGCTCAGTGATTTTGGAAAGTAGATTGCGTGTTAGCTTCACAAATAAAGTACAGGTATCTGCAGCTTCTGTCTAACTTTGTAAGTACGTAAACTCCCTAATCACTTAAAGATTTATGGAATAATCACTTGGGTTGCTATCTGTGCCTCTTGGCTATTCATCCAGTCACTGAAATCCATGTATGTTGAGTTTCCTGGTGCCTTACTCATAGCTGAGACCCAAAAGGATTCCCAAAGGGGGACACGAACTCCTTCCTCTGTCTGAAGGGGTGCTTCTTGAGGGTGCCATAACCATGGAGAGTGCCCCGACTTACCCTGCCTTGGGATTGTCTCAGCCCTTTCTGATGAAGTTGACAAGTGTGCTTCAGATCAGATTGCAAGGTGGACTTCGGGGCACAGCTAGCGCAAAGTCTATACACAGCTTCGACATCAGTTTCCATTTCGGTCCCGCTGGGCGCATCTTTGGTCTCTTGTCTTTCCACAAGAACCTACTGCTTTGATCTGCGTGCAGTGATGTGCCTTCAGCCATTTATCCCCCTCTGTTATGTATTGGGATTATAGGATCTTCAGGATAAGTTTTGCCTGTTGTTTATAGGTTTTGTGCTGTGCTCAGCACACTCAGGCCTTACTTACAGATAGGGCCTGCTTGTGCTATTGTAGCACCTTGAGAGCAATAATTACATTGTAAGGCTGATTGCAGCTCCTGATGATAAAGGGTGAAGTAAATACAGCAGGAATCACTTTTTTTTTTTTCTTTTCATTTCTTAAGGCTTGTATTTTACTTGTTTTTTGAATAATGCACTCATGACGCTGGCAAAATAAATAATCTAATGGTTCATTTCTGCTTAGTGAATGAAACTAGTCCAACCTACCTCAGCAGAAAGAGGGTACGGCTTGAGCAGCCTGTGGTACTCATTGACTCAGCTTCTGCTTTTGTGTTACTTGATAATGCTCCTGCTTAGACCTGCCACAGAACTGCTCTATTTCTTATGCTTCAATGAAATTATGATGACTTTCTAAAGTTTTTGTCTGCCTAAGAGAATGCCTTCTTGGGACAAGAAAGGGAATTTTACTTTGTTTCTATAAGTATAGTATCATCCATTTCTTCACTTAAAAGAAATTCTTAACTTTCTTTTAAAACATGGCAACAAAGTAAAGATTGTGCCTTTTGAGGGCAAAACTCCAGAAGAAATTGCTGTTGTTAGTTACAGCTTCAGTTGTCTGGAAAGCAACACATCAGTATCTGCTAAGTGCTGTTGTAGGGAAGGAAGGAAAGATTGGAGGGAAAAAAAACCATACTGAGTTTTTACTGAAAGATTGTGAAAAGCTTGCTAGTTTTGTTGCCTAAAGAAATCAGTTTTATTCATTATTATCTCTAATGAATATAGACTATAACCAGTCTTTCTTCTATGTCGCTTAACTTTCCTGGTAATATCACATTTATATGGTGCTGAAGTTACAGGACCTGACACAACTTAAAACCAGTGCGAAGGCATGCTGAACCACAATAAACAGAAGAGAGAACTGAAAGCACATGGTTTTTTTTCAATTATATTTTTGTTAAATTTGGTCTCACAATAATGGAAGTAGACCATTTAGCAGGTTGTATGTGCTGCATGTTGTGCTTTGCAGACACACTCAGTAACTCATCTGCTTATCTGATGTGCAACCGCTTTCAGTTGGGTTTTTTTCTGCTTAGGCAAATGCTTAGCAAGCCCTGGAAAAAGAATTGGGGTTGCAGACTCTTCCTGTACACATCACATCCTCTACACTCCATTTTAGAAGGTATTTCAGGGATTCAACAGATAAACAGTTTTCCTTCCTGCAATAACCCGTATTTCCTGTGTCATGTATCTCAGTCTTCTGCAGATGTCTTAGATACACTTGGGCATGTCAAATGGTAGGAGAGGTGTAGGAGAAACCTCCTAAGGTCTGCCTGTTGTTTACAGGTGAGCTAGGTGGGTAAACTCCTGTTACATTCACTAATTTACAGTCAATGGGTCCTAGAGCACGATTCAGCTGAACAGGTACTAGTGAAAAACTTAGTTTCCTGAGCACAGCTGTCTAGTGTTATTTGAGATAACCTAAGCTATCTGAGATGAATAAATAGAGCTCGTGGGTATGGCACAATACCTGCAGGGGATATGGGCCCTTCCAGACCAGGAACCACAGGCCGGAATACTTTAGGACATCTGAAACAGCACTGGATGTCTGTATGTAGATAACTGAATTGTATCTCCAGATGTAATGTAAATTTCATTGTAGGATCCACTGACTGTATTAACTAGATAGTCACTGATGATGGGAACTTCATTAAGTAAGGCACACTACTTACATATACCTAAATTTAGGTGTTTCAACCTCAAACTAGATCCCTAGTCTGTGGTAGTCATTCATGGAGAGGAATAGACACTTCCAGAATATTATTTTGTTCATCTAATCTAAAATGAGATTATTTACGCTTTGCAGCTACCTTTGGCTGGTGAAGAGAGGTCCTGACAACTGTCTTAGACCTCATTTTCTATAGCTAAAGTTATAATGGAATTTATTTCAACTTGGGTGTCCAGTTTTCAATATTCAGAGTTTCTCTGGAATGCTGTCATCTACTAATGATAGCACAGGAAAGAAAATGCCTTCTGGCATCACCATTTTATACTGTCACTTGCCCCTCAATACCATATACAACAGCAACTGGCAATGTTTCTTTGAGAACATAAGTCACACAGCTGTGTGATTTGGTAAGGACTGTTTCTTTTCCTTACTATCCAGTGATTTATCACTATTCTTGACCAGTTCCATGCAACTATGTGCCCATTCTAAGAGGGGCGGATTTCCCTGTCCTCTGCATGTGTAGCTGAATAGCATCTTGACAGTGCCAGCTACTTACGTTGCTGTTTCTTTGCATCCTTTCTGTTCTCCCCTGACACAATGAATCATCCATCAGTATTTCCACTCAGTTTTTAGTTTCATTTTTGGCTTGAATTCTGTAATCTCTGTGGAATCTCCAAATAGGTTTATACTTTTTTTTTTAACATTTGTTCTTTAATTCAGATCCTGCCATTCTAAGTTGATATTTAGTATTTCCATTATTGTACTCATATCAAATATTCCTTTAGTGAAAGGTGCAAAGTTTTAGTGAGGCAAAAGACTAGAGATATTTTGCAAAAATAAGACATTTTGAGGAAAGATTTGAAGAAAGTGAAAACTCTTTTCCTAGGGAGACAAGAGGCTCAGTTGTTGGTGAGCACTTGCAAACAATCAAGGACTTGATAAGGAAGGATTTTACAAAACGTTTTGAAGAACAGGGGAAAGCCAAAGGTGAATGCGTATGAATAAGAGAAGAAAGAAATCCAGGACTGAACATCCTCTGGCATGTTCTTTATTACATCAAATTATGGCTTTTATGCTTTGAATGTGTTTCATTCCTGAATAATGTTGGAAAAATGTGAGGGCCCTTAACATCTGTGGGAGAGAAAAAAACAATGCAGATCTTCAGCAAGTAGAAATTGCTGAAGATCTACAAAGTGCAACATTCCTATGCTCTGTTGCTCAAGTGCAGGATCTGGCTCATTTTTTTTTTAGGTAGATGAAGAGGAAAAGGAAACATTTTACTCTGCCTGCTGTGCAGAAAAGATAATAATATTTAAATGCCAGGGTAATGTAGCCATTTAAATTAGAGGTTGTTCTAAATAACTAACCTTAAGGGCTTCACTAGTAGCCCTGTTATGGTTCACAAAAAGACACGGCTCAGTTACGCAGCATTTGACATTAAGACAAGCTGAAAGTGTAACAGAAGGGAAAAAGGTTTGACACATTATTAATAAAATTAGTTCAAGGCTTAGACTCTTTTTTTCTGCCTTCTTAATAGCATGCAGAAAGGAACTAGAAATAGCCATTTCTGTAGTCTGTTTGTGCTATGAGTCCCTGACTCATATCACATAACCTCAGGTATTTAACCAAGGTACCTATGTCAGCAGCCTAGCCTTGGGTCCCTTCATAGTCGATGGGAAGAGACAGACATCTCCAGGCAGCAACTCAGGCCATCTCAGAGCAAAATCATTTTTGTCACTACCTACGTTACTTACACTTATTGCAGAGGAGACATGGGTAACTAGATGTGTTGTACAGGCTAAAAAGAAGGTAAAATCCTTTAAGAAGAATAGCATGTAATTTCTGGAAGGTAGGTAACAGTGGGCAAAAGATAATTTTTTTAAGTCTTGATATTCTGTTGTTCTGAGAACTGAAAATGCCCCTTAAGCTGAATTAGATGAACCTGTTTGCAGAAATCCCTTCTAATGCATTGTGTGATCTAAGGGTCTGCCTTAGCAGGTAAGTTCAGAGAGAAACCTAGTTTTCCACAAAGACTTATCTATATTGTTTATTGTCCTGGTTTCAGCTGGGATAGAGTTCATTGTCTTCCTAGTAGCTGGTACGGTGCTATGTTTTGGGTTCAGTATGAGAAGAACATTGATAACACTGATGTTTTCAGTTGTTACCAAGTAGTGTTTAGTCTCAAGTCAAGGATTTTTCAGCTTCTCATACTGCCCTGCCATCAAGAAGGCTGGAGGGGCACAAGAAGTTGGGAGGGGACACAGCCGGGGCAGCTGACCCAAACTGGCAAAAGGGATATTCCATACCATGTGACGTCATGCCCAGTATATAAACTGGGGGGAGTGGGGTGGGGGTTATCACCGCTGGGGGACTAACTGGGTGTCAGTCGGCGGGTGGTGAGCAATTGCACTGCACATCATTTGTACATTCCAATCCTTATATTACTACTGTTGTAATTTTATTAGTGTTATTATTATCATTATTAGTTTCTTCTTTTCTGGTCTATTAAACCATTCTTATCTCAACCCAAGAGTTTTACTTCTTTTCCCAATTTTCTCCCCCATCCCACTGGGTGGGGGGGGAGTGAGTGAGCAGCCGTGTGATGCTTAGTTGCTGGCTGGGGTTAAACCACAATATTTATTTACAGTTACATACTTAGACTTAGTGGGCTTAGACTCACTCTACAGATTGTTGGAGGGGAAAAGCGTAAATGGATGATCTTTAAGGTCCCTTCCAACCCAAACCATTCTATGATTCTATATTAAAAGTTTATCGTGCTTTAGGGACAAGGCCTCACTCATGCAGTCTGGACAGGTCATGTTTGGATTATAGATATGGTCAAACAGTCTCACATCAGCTCTTCCTAAGCAGTTTCAGCTTTCCAGACTTGAGCTACACAGAGATTAAGAGCCGACAATTTGAACAGAAGTATGCAAGCATCAGAGTTCACTGGACTAATGTCAAGAACTAATGTTCTTGAACCTGCTTTTCATTTTTCAGTGAAATGCAACTTCTCTTTGACCACCATTATCCATGTATCCACCTTACAGAAGAGCTGGCAATGTGTCCTTGGAAGATAGCTTGACAGGACTTGTACTGTTTGCACAGGTGGCACCTTTGTCCTAGAAAAATCAGGTGTTTGGGAGCCCCCATCATGCCACGGTGGGACTTTTTTTTCACCAACATACAGAGATTGGGTGATGATTTCAGATTTCACCTGCAGGAGTAAGCATCATGCAAAGCTGAATTCCAGAGGTTTGGTCTGAGGGAAAAATCCTCAATTTTACATGAAGATTCTCAAGATTAGATGGAACGTTTTGCAAGGATAACTGTTGTTCGAGCTATGACAGCCTGCAGGGCTTGTGTTAAGCCATTTCTTCATCATTATTTCCAAAGCTGGAAACCTGTAGTGAACTTATTCAAAATCACTCAACATTTTGAAATAAAAGACAAAGCTTTTATATGCACTGGCAAAATATTTTCTTTCACTGCATGTGGCTGTATTCTCAATACAAATATATTAGTCAAATCACATTAAAGGTGAGTAGCATAATCACACTTGGAACAAAGCGAGATCATCATTTTCATTACAGTAAATTAAGGTTAGGTCTTCCTAACCTGGCTGTGAAAAATTGCTCTTTGCTCTGTACTCAACCTTGGCAAAAATAGTCTCTTTGTTTTCGATGGCAGAACTTTCCAGGTATAATCATTGCAAATTACAGTGTGCAAAGAAGAGTTAAACAAGACCTTGTCAATAGTTAAGACTATGCTGGTTTGAAGTTGGCTTGCTTTTCTGTTGCAGCTTTTTCAGTTAGAGTATACACACCTGACCACAGAAGCACCGCTTGAACACTGACTAGGTTTGTAGCCAAAGATATTTCATTTACCTTGATTTTAGCAAGGCTTTCGACAGCATTTCTCGCTATATTGTTGTATCCATGTTAGGATGTTACAGTCCGGGTGGAAGAACGAGATAGCTAATGGTGGGATGGTCAAGCTCAGAGGGTTGTGGTTAATGAGTCATAATCCATCTGAAGACGAGTAAAAACTCTGCAGTGCTGCAAGGATCTGTACTGGCCCAGATTTATCAGTGACCAGGAGAAGATCCACTCTTGAAAAGTTTGCGGACAATACCAAGTGAGAGAGACCAGCTGATATGCTCAAGGCAGGGCTGCCTTTAGAGAGACCAAGCCAGGCTGGAGGAACAGGCTGGCAGGACCCTAACAGAAGTTCAGGAAGGACAAACGCGAAGTCGTGAACCTGGGAAGGAAGGGGCCCCTGCGGTGACACAGGCTGGGGACTGACTGCCTGGCTGCAATGCAGAATTGGAGCTGGAGGTGTGAGCAGCGCAGAAGGCTCGCCGTAACCTGGGCTGTACTAACAGGAGCGTCAGTAGTGTATCGAGGTGGGTGGGTTTTCCACTCTAATCGGCGCTCATTGGATCACGTCTCCATACCGCATCCAGCTTTGCGTCCCTCAGTGCAAAAGACATCAGTAAATTGGAGCGAGTTCAGGGGAGGGCCACTGAGATGGTGGGGGCTGGAGCACTTGCCCTCCGAGGAGGCACTGAGGGAGCAGAGCCCGTTCAGCCTGCAGCAGAGGCGGTTTCAGGGGGAGCCAGCGTCGCCCCCCACTGACTACAGGGACGTCATCGAGGATGTGGAGCCAGGCTTTTCACAGGGGTTCATGGTGGAAGGACTATAAGCAACGGTGAAAGAAGAAAAGTTTGGACTGGATATAAAGAAGAAAAAAGCTTTCCCCACGAGGACAGTCAGGCAGCAGAACAGGTTTCCCAGACAGGTTGTGCTGCTCCATCCTTGGAGATTTTCAAGAATTAACTAACGGGATAAAGCCCTGAGGAACCCAGTCCGATCTCATAGGTGACCCTGCTTTGAGCAGGAGGTTGGACAAGAGACCTCGTGAGGTCCCTCCTAGCCTGAATTAGCCTGTGATCTGATGGCAGGAACTGAAGAGCCATACGCGTTGTAGCCAGTGTGCTTGGAAGTCTCTGTGAAGCTGTCATCAAGTGTACAGAGGATGACAGATACTTGCCTCTCTCTTCTTCTGTGGTATTAAGAAATCTGGCCAGGTTAGTCTTTCTCAGACGTGTTTGCTGGTATATGCCCTGGCATTTCAACTGAAAGCATAAAGAGAGAAACATTTTTGTATCTTCTTAGCCCTTAACACCTTTTAAGGGCACAGAAGGAGTATTGCTGTTGTTATTAATATTGCAGCAGTACTCCAGGGCTATTTAACTTTACATCCAGTTCAACGAGTTTGGAATAACCAAGTAATATGAATTTTCTAATTATTAAGGAAGGAAAAGGGTGAATCAGTATAAAATTATTTATAACATCAGAAGGTAGAATGTGAAAGTGTTCAGTTTTCAGATGTTTTTTCCCCAGGAACAAAGCACAAATACTTAGTATTAGAAGTAAAAGTAGTAAAAACAACAACAAAAAAATTTGAACAATGGACTATTTAGTAACTGTATATTATTCTTCCTCTACCAACTTTTCAACAAATATGATGGTACCACCTCAAAACATTTAGGTAAAAATTATTATCCTGTCATTTTCAAAAATAAAATTAAGATAAAGAAGTTCCCTTCCTTTCTGCTTTTCTTCCTTCACAAATGCAATTAATGTAAATTGACCATAGTCGTAACACTGCCAATATAAATATTCTGCCAGTACAAATGTAAATATTATTCTCTCAGCCTTGGGTCCTTTGGCTTCTATCCTCCCTCAATTTCTGTGGAAAAGCTCGGGTTCTGTAACAACTCCAGCAAGTTCAGTACTTCAGAAAAAGAACAACATTTTCCCAAAGCAGTACTGAGATATATCTGCCATCAAGTCTTCTTTTCAAAACAGGAGGTGAGTTTTTGCCTTTGTGAGCTGTCAGGGTTAGAGAGTGAAGGGGTTTGTGTGTCAGATCCCTTGTTGGCATTTCTAAAATTCCCCACAAAAAAAACCCCGGTGTTGGATTATCTTTGAAGTTCTGAAATGAAGCACTAAAGGAGCTCGCAGTTAAAACTCCGAGTGCTGCTGCTGCTGCAGTTCCCCACTGTTCCGTTACCAAGCATGGATCGTTTTGGCTGCAGTCCTCCCTGCCTCTCACTGAAGTGTTTGGATGCTGAAGGAACCACAGTTTTGTTGCGTTGGTGCAGGCTGGAGTCGGGAGCACTACAGCTTCTCTCGGGGTTGGAGCAGACTGGCACAGAGTAGGCAGCGGTAAGTAGGAGAGAGGAAGGGGGTCTCACCACCATCACCTCAGCAACGGGGTATTTCGGGAGTAAATTTGAGAGGGGTGTTTGGTAAAGAAGAGCTCGCTCTTCCCTGGTTACAGTATTTGATGGTATTTGCATGAGACCTTTACAGCTGCAGGCTGGATATTGTGGAGAAAAATAGATACTGAACATGACTCCAGCTCAAGAGGCATCACCCCGCCTGCCTGTGGGTCAAGGCAGAAGTCCTTCAGCTGGCTGATTTTGTTAAAGCCTGTACGTTTTGTATAAGTGCAGGGGATGGGAAAGGTACACGTGCAATCTACGTTTAAATTGCAAGTCACATAGGAACGTCAGTGTTTTTGTAGGTTTGCTTGGGATTTTTTTCTCTGTATTCACTTATCTCTTACTATAAAATAAGTTTCTTTATTCTTAATTATAACATATGTCTGATTCTCGAATAAATTTCAGATTAGGGAATCATGATTTCAGCATACGATGAGGATACATCTGCTTAAGACCACAGAAGACTGCAAAGGAAGCAGAAGAAAATATTCCTTCAGAGTACCAGTGAGCTATCTTTCACAAGGATTAAAGAGCAGCTCTTTCTTAGAAATGTACCCTTTCTGACTTGCTGGAGCAGAAGCTAGGGCATGCCTGTCATGCAGGCAGTGACAACAGCCTATGGAGTGTTTTTCTCTGTCAGTGAACAAATTGTCTGTGATTTGTTGAGGAAGAGTGTAGCCTCAAACCTTTAGGGACTGAAACACAGCCTTTGCTTATATCATTCCACATATGCCTCTTCCACCTCTAGCTTTTTGCAAATGATCTTTTTCCTCCACATTTTAAAATAAAATATTTTCCTTTACCTGGAACTGTAAGCCAATGTGTTCTACTCCATCTCCATAAGAAGTAGCTATGGAAGTTGGGCAAACAAAAACATGTCCTGAGTTACCCAATTTCTAGGAGCATGCAGTGAGTTTTAGAAACACCAGTCTAACTCAGAAATGTGTGATGTAAATCAGTAAAATATTGTGCAAGGAACTGGTCTTTGAGACATTGTCTGTACTGCTAAGTGAAAGCAGACCATAGCCTGACCCCGAGACCAAGGATACTGAGGGATTTGTATGCAAACAGGCTGCAGCAAGTTGCAGATTTGCCTTGCATAGAGGCAGCTGGAGAGTCAAAATGGGAACCAGGCAAGACCAGCTAGGTTGTGGGGATGACTGGGGTCCAGTGCTCAAACTCAGTCACTGTTTGATTTCTTCAGTGTAAGTGTGGCCTGAACAGCCCTAAAAGTGACACCTATGTAAAACTCAAGTAAAACAGGCTCTTTATTGATTCCTTCATCGCTCTCGTTCTTCACCATGAAAGAAACCTGCAGTGTTCAGACGTCCCTCTGTACAAGAACAGTGAGTGAGAGTAGCTCCAGGTTTTCATTTGAGATACCAAACTCTAATGTTTTGCCACAAATAGAAGAGCTTCATAAGGGGAAAAAACTGCCCAAGGACTGTCGTTATTTCTCCAGTCTGGCAGATGCTGGGTACACAGAATTTCATTAACAGCTGTTGTAGGTATCTTTCCATTATGGGAAGGCACAGTATTTCTTAGGTCTGTTCACAGGAGAAGGTCATTTCCTTCAACCACAACCTGTTCTTAAGTGTAAAGGAGCTTTTGGAGAGCAAGGCCTTTGAGCAAGCAATTATACTCCCTGCAGTTCTTTCCAAGATTCATATTCTCTGTTTAAACCGCAGAAGCTGCACATGGTGGCTGTCAACCAGCCATTCAAGAGCAGTGCCTCTGAACTCATTTAAGGCAAAACTGGGAAGAAAGGTGAATTGTACAGATAATGAAAAAATTGAAAAACATCATCTCTGAAGGCCAGAAGGAAGGTTCACGAAGGCCACACTTGACTGATATAATTGATGCATCTCCTACAGACTCACATGCATTTCTCCTGCAAATGGTCTCAGAATAATGCTCACTGAGCATCATTGCCAAAGACCTATCATTTCAGCTTAGTCTTTATGCAGGAACTGGGTAATTAATCTGATTTCTCAGCCTTTAATATTCTCAGATAAACACACAGCCAAGTTAAACAAGAGGAACTTAAAGATGAAAAACATTAAAGTAGTTGAAGAGAAAGAAAAGCAGATTGAGTGACTATATACATTCTGTTCCTAAGTATTAATGACAAAGCCAGACCTCCCTACAACATGTTAACAGAGAACTTTCAAGAGAAAAATCTGCAATTTATTGCTTTATTTAGTTTGAATGCCTTTGTAATCAGTCCGTGTTTTTGTTTTTCCCTCATCCCTCTAATTCTGTATTCAGTCAGCCTTCAAATGAGTGTTATGCTTTCCAAAAACTGGATTCCCACTGATTTTGGGGAATTTTGGCAACTTCAGTTCCACACAAGCTTCACATAATAAACAGTCACTTCTAAAGAAAGTGGGAAACCTTGGAGTTCAACATGACTCCATTGTTGGCTCGCCTATCGCTTGGCTACAACAGCATACGCTTGCAGTCAAGAACAGTTATGCTTATATCCATTTTTCACATCAGGATGCAGGATGGCACCTCGTAAAGCTAAGCTAACAGAGTGAAACCTAAGTTTTCCTGGTGCTAATGGAAGGTGATTACCATTGTCTTTACAGACAAAATCAAATAATGTGACAAGATATCACTGCTCCAAGAAGGTTTCTCTTCACAGAAACAGGCAAAGAGCCTGAAAATGGAGAAAAGAAAGAAGAAATAATTTTGTAGTTAAGTTTCTTCCAAACAGCTCAATACCCTGCTCAAATCTGAAAGAACATTTAAAAAGGGAATATGGAGCTAAGAATGTCTCTCTACCTTGTTTTGGCCTCTGCAATAAACTGCACAAATGAGGAACAGGGTGGTCTCCAGTGATGCCAACAGAAATTCTCAAATGAGCAAGCAATGCCCAGAGGAAGAATCTAGCTTTTCTAGTCGCTTTCCTGCCCTCCCCTCACTCAGAGCTTTTCCCAGCTAATTTTTCTCCAATTACTGCGTTCTGTGCTTCAGTTGCTTTCAATATATTTGCAGCTTCCTCATGAATTTTGAAAGGTTGGTTTATTAATTTGTAACTTTTCCTTCTGGCAATGTGGCAGCTACGAAAGTAGACAAAGTGGTACAATGAGCTGGATGTGAGGAAACTCACTGATTCTGTCATATACAGGGGGACTGTAACTAACTTAAATCCTAACCCCTTCTGGCTGACCAGTTAATGCTTACAAGTCTTACCAATACAGGACACAAAACCAGCTTGGATGTAAGAAACATGCTACTGGTAATTGCTCACTGGTCCAGAGGTGTGGGTCTTTTCTTTTTACAGCCCCTGGGGCTGACAACAGACTATTCTTTATACAGGTGGCTATTTGTTTGCAAATCAGTTCGAGTCAATACCATGATTTACGTGAATTGTACGCTATGAACAGTGCATGTGATTTCTACCTGTGTTAATGTATGAAGTTGCTTAGAATATATATTGATTTTGGTCTCCTAAAATGAACTTGGACTTTTGAGATTATAAACAAAATGTGTTTATAGCCTCGATTTATTCAGTGTTAGAATGAATACTGGGAGAATGATCAGCCGCTATTTCTATTCTCTTTTCAGTTAATTTATTTTGCAGAAACTATTGGTGCAGGCAGCAAACTTGGTATCCGAGGTATCTGAAGACTGCCTTGGGAGTAATAGGATTGAAGTGACAGAGACCGAAGAAAATATTTTGAGTATTATATCTTTTTCCCCACACATGATGCACAGGTTATTATGGCACAAGTGTTTGGAACAGCTAAAATGGTTTTAGGTATTGTTTGGCAATAATATTGTTCAATGATACGAGAGAGACAGGCTCTGCCTCTTTCAAACGGAATAACCAATGGTGAAACAGATCTTAGTATTACCTTATATTCCTAGAAAGGTAATTCAAACCTAAATAAATAAATGCAAATGTGTAAACACAATTACTATGGCTCTTACTAGGAGTTTTGTTACCCCAGAAAACACTGCTTGGCTTAATGCAGTAGGCTTGTAGGATCATAAAAAATACTTGGTTGAAAGATATCTCTCAAGATCATCTGGTCCAACCCCCTGGTCAAAACTGGGCTAACACTGCAGATAAATCAGGTTGCTAAGGAATTTGCCCAGCCAAGTTCTGAATATTTACGAGGATGGATATTCTGCATCTTCCCTGGACACCCTGTGCCAGTGCTTAACTACTCTTGTCGGGAAGAATATTTTCCTTAGATCAAACTAGAATTTCCCTTGATGCAGCTTATGATCATCCTCATCCTTTCATTGTGCTCCTGAGAAAAGCCTGCTTCTATCCATAACCTCCCTTTACATTTGTGTGAGACAGCAAGTGAGTTCCCACCATGAATCTCTTTTTGAGGCTGAGCCCACCCAATTCCCGTCTTCTGTCCCTGTACATCACGGGAGCCAGCCCCGTCACCTCTTGGAGGCTCCCCGTTGGACTCCCTTCGGTTTGCTGGTGTCTCTCGTGTAGTGAGAGACCCAGAACAGGTCACAGAACTCCACGTGTAGTCTCGCAAGTGCCAAAGAGAGAGGAATTATCGCCCTCCCTGACATGCTGGCTATAGTTTAGCTACCGCAGCTCGGGCTATACTTTTGCACTGCATGCGCCCAGTCATATTCAGCTCCTTGCTTAGCAGTGTTCCCAGGTCTTTTCTGCAAAGCTACTCCCTAGACAGTGAACTCCAGCCTGTACCTTTGCACAGGGTTATTCTGTCCCCAGTGTAGGACTTTGCATATAAATATCAGTCTTATTTTTTGTTTGCTGTGCATGGAAACCCATCGGGTAGGTGTGTAAAAACAAGGATCCAGTATAACAGAAGCAAGTTCATATTGTATTATCTCTGCAGATACTTACAGGAGTTCTTTAATTGTTTTTCCCTACAAAAATGTTTAGAATTTTGGTGAGTCTACCACTTGCCCAGAATGGGAAGCAGAAGTATTATACCAACATCCCAGTTCTGAAGTTTGGAGCTGTTTTACACACTCATCCCAAAGCCCAACAACTGATCCACTTTTCTTTACCACTAGGAAGTCTGACAAGGCTATTCGTGCATAGCTGGTTCCTAATAACTGCATTCTAGTTTCAGTTGCTGTTTCCTTTTCTAAGCAATTAATCAGAATCACTGCAATTATAGATAAGTCTTGACTTATTAAATACATATTTAATAGTTTCCTCTGTGCTGATTCCTTTCACTGAGAAGGAGCAATGAATCAAATAAAGAGCTTCTGCTTGTGTTGATGCAGCAAAAAGGAAATTTGAAACGTTAAAATTCAAAACTGCAATGTCATTGTGTGTATAATAATGTTCATTAATCCTTTTAACAAAGCATTTCAGCCTTCACTTTTATGTTTTCCTTTTCTTTTGATTTCTTCCTCCTCATATGTGAAGTTAAACAATAGGATAATTACAGTAAAAAACCCTGTCATTGTAGTCTATTCTTGGTGAGAGCAGTGTAAACTCTGGATTTTGTGATGAAGGCATCTGCGCTGTGCATTTGTTTTGCTGTAGGGACCTGCTCTGAAGCAGGTTGCGCTGCTGACACAGAAGCTGGTGTGCTCTGGTGCTCTGACCCCGAGTGAGCTGGCTGGTTCCCTTAATGACACAGCTGCAGACAGAGCCGAGGAGAAGCTGACCCAGTGGTTTGGGTCCAGCAGGGATCATGATTATAATGATGGCCTGCTCCAGTTGGCACTAGCCTTAGACAGGATAGACATGAGAAGATTCACGGTAATTGGCACAGGAGTCAGGGCTGCTGGCCTGGGGCGGAACACAGACAGTGTGACTATGCCCGAGGGAGTCCAGAACGTGGTCCCTGCCTTTTAGAAAGGAGAATGTAGTGCTGATCCAGTCCATGACATTAAAGCATTTAAATTGCAATTAAATGTTATTTGTCTTAATGAACCAGTCCTCACAGAGTAAGTGCCAAAATCCACAAATATAATCCTTGGGGGAAGATACTGGAAAGAATATGCAGTGATGTGTCTAGAGGGAGAAACAATCTAACGAATTTAGGAGTCTACTTAATGAGGTTGGGACTTGAATCTGTCATTAGTGCCAAGCGAATATACTATTCACAGCCAGTAGGTAGAGAATTTTGACATCGAAATTTGAAGTTAAAATAACTAGAAGAGCTTGGGTTTTCATTAAGTATCTGGGAAAATACGTAAAATATGAAAAGTAAAATGTTCTCAAGAAAGAAAAAGTAATTGGGCTTAATTCTTGTTGAACTGGAACGCAATCATTGGAAAATGTGTGTGACAAAGCAGGAGACCTCAGAGCTAACATTTCCTACCAGCTTGGCTGTAATGGCAGTACAGAACGGCACAACAGAGAATCTGGCTGCGAATTTTAAAAAGTATTACTAAGGCAGTTTATGATAACCATTTTCTTTTGCTTCCTAACCCCCCCCCCAAGATATTTAACATTTATCCATTAGAGAATGGTATCAGGCATAGTTCTTTGTGTACAGCACAACTCACTTCTACATAAGTCAACAAGGAAATTACTTTCCTTTGACAGCTTTCATTTCTAGGTCACAAATCACATTCTTTTCTATGTAACATATACTGAACGACCTACTGATCTCAGAACAAGAATTTAATTTGGACCTCAGATTTTGTTAGATTGCTTTGTAAGTGTAAAAATGAACACTCTTACAGGTGGGTTGCAGGATTTCTTTGTGTATTTCCTAATGCAATGAAATTAATACTTGAAGGTAATATTGTGCTACAGTAAAGAACTGACTTGACTTTGATGATACATTATTTATAAAATAATTATTTTTATAAAAGTATTATTTCTATAAAGACAATATATAGTTAATAGTATCGCTTTACAGTGTTATTTCTTCATCATTTCCATTGACTGAAGGATATGTATTATAGCAAAACTAAAGATCAGATTTAATCAGCAGTGAAAATGAAATCCTGGGCTACGTATATGCTTGGATATCACTAGAATCAGGCTCTGCTATTATTTGTACCAGATTATTTTTGCTGGCACAGTGAATAATTTTTGATTTTCACCAGTCTCGGGGAAGAGCCAATTCCCAGCATGACAACTAAGAGAATGAATACCAAAACATTTTCAGATGGGCAGACTCTATGAAGGAGCTAAAGATGTGCAACCAGGAATAATCATTATAGCAAAATCCCTTGCGTAATTGCAAACTGCTGGAAGCTTTTGGAAGCCATTGTAATGTGAAAATATAAACTTGCTGATTGCTAATTATATGGAGACAATGTCAAAGTCAAATAACATACAACATAATACTGACAGTACAAAAGAAACTTTGAATACCTCAGAATGTAGTATCTCCAATTAAGGAAGAAAAAATATACTACAGTGAAAATATTTTGGCATAGGCAATGCAGAACTGGCAAATTAATGTCACAGAGTATTTCTATTTCTGCTAGTCATAAAATATTTGTGTAAAATACTTTAAATTTTTTTTTTTTAGCTCTCAGTTCAGCAGAGGACTTAGATCTCTACTTAGCTTTACTATGTGATCATCCTAGATGTGATTCCATACATTTATACAGTAAATGTCTCATGGCTTGGAGTATGTCTTTTTTCCATCTACTTCTACTGTTCCTTTCTAAAAGAAGGTTTTGTAATAGTTACGAGTATAAATCTCATTTGACCAGAGAATTTTGTCATGAAGACCTTTTTTTTTTTTTTCCTGTAGAGAAGGGCTTTTTAGTGGATAAATCAAAAAGTCAAGTGTAATAAGGATTCAGGATCAGTAATAAAATATATTAACCACAGATAAACTTACTTGACCTATATAACTGTATGTGACTTCTGAGTAATGTCTCTGAGACAGCCTATATAGGTGGCATTTACGCTGTGCGTCCCAGGAAGACTTCCCTGCTCCCAATTCCTGTATGTGCTCAAATACTCACTTATTACACATGAAGACGAAGTGTGGGTAAGCAACATCTTCCCCTCATTTCCTCTGGAGGAAAACAGGTCCAGAAGGACAAGCAGGGAGATGCAGTGTGCAGTAGCAAGCTCCCCTTCTCTGAGCAGCTGAGGAACAAGACTGTAGGGTTCACCACTGACTACACTTTTCTTCCATCAGGATACCCCAGCTGTTCCCCATTCAAGAACTTACGTCATTATTCAGCCAATGTAATAAATGTAGGTATCACTACTGAACGTATTTCACAGCATATGATGACAATCTCTCAACCACAAAAATGGAGCAAGTAGTCAAATTTGTGAAAATTAATTTGGACATTTTTAATAATGTCATACAATTCCTTGATAAATGAAGCAGAAAAGCGTAACTATAAAAGAAGTGTCAGCAAGAGATTTAGGGTAATTTTCCAGTTGTCTGAAGAAGACACTTTGGAGTTGTTCATAGTGTATATTATATGGGCAATGGAGCTCAGAACCATAAAGAAAAAACTGCAGTGAAGAGACAGATATTTTTGTTGCTTCAGGACGTTGTTAACTAACCTTGCCAACAGTGTTGTTAGATAAAAATGACAGCATGAAACTGGGTATCTTGACCTCTCCGAAATGCAGTACATCATCTATAGACACCGTGTTGTGGTTTCTATTATAGACCTTTGCCTGCAATACTAGAACTGCTTCCCTATGCATACAGTCTTAAAAAGCTACGTAGTATTTTATATCCTTGCTCCATACTATGCTATTACTTGCTTCTTATGTATTTAGGGTCTAGTAAGTTATTTAAAGTACATTACCAATGGTGCTTCCCCCTAACTCTAGCCACATCAAATATATAGTCTATGTTAGTTTTCTCCTATGGTCAGAGGATCCAACCAATGCTAAAACTGTCCTGTCACAGTCATAATTTGAAGAAAAAGTATGAGAGCTAATTTCTTGAAAAATAGCAATTTAAAAAAATTGTCTCTTCAGTGTCTGGGATTGGAAAATTTTCTACACTTACTGAAAAACTTCCTGTGACTCAGAAAGCAATCCTTGTCTTTAACACATCGTACCTCAGCGATACAGTCACAACATGACAAAATCTAATATGGGTATTAGGAGACAAGAAACAATTTTTCAAGCCTGCTCAGAAGTGCTTTCTGTATTAACATGGAAAGTTTTGCATGTTAATCTGTTTAAAGATTAGAACTGGGTGGGCTGCTGCCCACCCAGCGTGGAGCACGCTCCGGATGGTGCAGTCAGCAAGCTGCTTCTCGTGGCATGAGGCACCTCGGCATCAGTTCTGGTCTACCCAGCCCCAGGGCAGCCCAATACTTGGTGGACACTGGAAAATCACCCCTCCTTTTACTTAATTTCCTCTACATTACAGCGAGGAAAATTAATTCCTTTTTAGCCGTGCTTGGCAAGGAGTAGGCCCCTTACATCAACCACCAGCCTTTGCTAGCCGCTGGGAGTTGTTCTTCACCGGGGTCCCTAACACAATGAGGGCAGGCCAAAGGTGTTGAGAAAGGGGACAGGCAAGACTTGGGAACCGATTACTTTTAGGTGAGAGGATATGTAATGGGAGGATATTAGGAAGAAGGGGCGACAAACATGGATGTGGCAGACTCTGGGGCAAAAAAAAGGAAAATATTTCACTCAGGAATTAGTCCACGAGTCATACTTTTTCACTAGTCAAGCAAAGCACTAATCTGTACCTACCCAAGCAAACCGAGGTGAAAAATTTTGTAGGGAGACCCCTGTTAAAAGCTTTGCAAAAACATAACTTTGAAACCATCTGCTCTGACTGCACGCAGTATTATTCCAGACATTTCTATCTTGAAACGAACGCTCTGAAACCTTGCGAATGCAGTTTTCCTAATGGAAGAGAACACTCTGTTACTTTTCTTTAAGGCTATTTTCAAGATGCTTACGGTATGAGTAAATTTTCTTGTCTTTCACAACACTCAGAGGCAGCTTTAGTGCTGGTGTCTGGTAGGCAAATACCTCTCTGCTAAGAACAGTGGCATTTCATTAATATACACCAGGTTTGAATTTGGCTCGGGTTAACATTTCTGACAAGATCCAGATGTATACATAGAAAGATGCATGCTGCCTATTGTTTCATTCCAAACTAAATAGCATTTCCTACCAGTAGTAATCCCAGTGATTTCATAAACTGTTTGTGAAGTTACCTATTATTCATCCCCAAAAGAATTTAGCTCCTGTAGTTAAGTATTATCAAAATAATGTAAAATCCCAAACTAGGTGCATTTGATTAGAATTATTTGGCATAAATTAAAAATCTTGTTATTTAATAAGATAAAGAAGTTTGTACATAGCTTTATTAAGTCTTCAGCTAATGGTTTAATCCAGTATATGTATATATGCATGTGTGTAACTGTATTGGGTTTGCATGGCAAGGTTTTGGTATCGGGGGGGCTACAGGAGCAGCTTCTGTGAGAAGCTGCTGGAAGCTTCCCCCATGTCTGAAGAGCCAATGCCAGCCGGCTCCAGGACGGACCCACCGCTGGCCAGGACTAAGCCCGTCAGCGACAGGGGTACTGCCTCTGGGACAACAGATTTAAGAACGGGAAAAAAAACTGTGCAACTGCAGCCAGGAGAGAGGAGTGAGAATACGTGAGAGAAACAGCCCTGCAGACCCCCAGGTCAGTGCAGGAGGGGGGGAGGAGATGCTCCAGGCGCCGGAGCAGAGATTCCCCTGCAGCCCGTGGGGAAGACCCTGGTGAGGCCGGCTGTCCCCCTGCAGCCCAGGGAGAGAGGACCCCACGCCGGAGCAGGGGAAGAGCGAGGAGTCCTCCCCCTGAGGAGGAAGGAGCAGCAGAGGCGAAGTGTGGTGAACTGACCCCAGTCGTTTGGGTTTTTTTTAAACAAAATGCAACAACTCTGGCTCTCTCTGATCCATATGTTGCTTCTATTCTATATCTCTTATGTCAGGTCTAGCATGCTGCTACTCTATGTCCCCTTTATAAAAGAAAGCATTAGGGAAAATAGGAACTAGTGATCAAATAGAAATATGACATAAAACACTGGAGTAGACTTAAAGTTTCTTTGAAAAGGTATTTGAAAAATATTAAGTATTTACTGGGTTTGACGATTTGGGGTGGAATTCAGTATTAAGGAACTCATTTTAAAAACTGAAATCCCATCATGAAGAACAGACAGACCATAAAATATTGTACAGGATAGGAGTATATCCTGACAAGGATTAGTGAAACACCGGGGAATGCTAGTGCCTAGTTCTTATTGTGCAAGCATTATGTAATGTATCTGAAAGAGTTTTGTCAGTATAAAAGCATGTAAGCCTGATTTTTAGAGAATTAGCAGGGAACATACCGAGTATCATTCATTCATGGCTGTAGAATTCAGTTTCACTGTTTACAGAGCTCAGCCATGCTTTTCATTTTCATAGTGACTTCCACCTGTGTTCTGTGAATTCTCCACAAATGTTGCTGGTTGACTAATGGAAGTATTTGTGAACTTTTTTTTCAGTTTGAAATCAGCTTTTGAGGCACATGTGTTTTACAGTCTGTTGGCTCCTTGTGTACTCAACCGACGGGGAAGTCAAGCTTTATTGTGAAAAGTGAATTTTGATGGCTTTGTACTGTACTTCTTGCATTGAAGGAAGGGCAGGCTGACCCAGCCCTGTCTTATTGGTATTATCAGTACGAGTGGGCTTGCCCGGGCTGTGGATTTTTTTTTTTTTAATCTCTATCCAAAAGTTATTCATCGTAACATACATGGCATGGAAATAATTTACAGAGCTAACAAGGAACTAATCATCTTCCTTTCTTCTTTTCTCTGTAGTTTGTTGCTCAGCCCAACTGCCAGCAGCTGCTCGCATCCCGCTGGTACGACGAGTTCCCTGGATGGAGGAGGCGACACTGGGCTGTGAAGATGTTGACATGTGTTGTGATAGGACTCCTTTTCCCGGTCTTCTCTGTGTGCTACCTGATAGCTCCCAAAAGCCCATTAGGGCTGTTCATCAGAAAGCCATTTATCAAATTTATCTGCCATACTGCATCCTACTTGACTTTTCTGTTCCTGCTGTTGCTTGCCTCTCAGCACATTGACAGGTCAGACGTGAGCATGCAGGGACCACCACCAACCATCGTCGAGTGGATGATATTACCGTGGGTCCTGGGTAAATGTATTACTAAAGAAAATACAGTGAAAAGTGTTTAGACCCCTGTGGTTTTGCCAAGCATTCCTGAGGCAGGAAATACGGTAGAGAGTTCTGCCATGAGTTATTGACCTACCGAAACAGGCAAATGGTCCATCTCCTCCGATACCTAGCAAGAGTAGTAGACAACTTGAATAAGCCCTTCCTCTGCAAGCAGGACAGGTCAAGGGAACTGCTTGCACAAACAGATATTCATGAGCATGAATAAAGATCAATAGTCAGATACCACGTGGTTAATCTGGACTGTAATGTTCAGAGAAACTGCCTTCCAGAATCTCTTGCATCTAGACCGATGTATTTTACACACTCATCTCTAGTGGTTTCTAACTAGTGGTTTCCTGTAGTTCCAGTTTCACATTTGCTGGGTTCAGGTTTCAGACTTTGGTTGTTGCAGTGCCTTAGCCCACCCAAATAATAAGGCCCCAGACTAACCCACCGTAATCTCAGGCAATTAATTAGGTACCTAAATTCCCCCTGTCATTGAAAGAGACAGACATCTCCACAGGACACTTCAGCTCACAGCATGCGATCAACATGTCTACAGCTTTTGTTTGTTTGTTTGTTTTAAAGGAATGAATCTCAGCCAAAACCTGCTGTTTTCATATTCACATACATACAAACTGGGGTCTAGTCATCTTTTAATAAACCAAATAGTTTTATTAAGTCCTTATTAATAAGCTAAGGTTAGTTCCAGGCCACAGTTAGGTCTGTCATCTCATCTCTTCAAACTATACAGTTATGCAGTATCCTTAAAAAGAGAAAATGCAGCACTCTTTGAGTTACACAAGGGAGCCTAAATCTGAGGTACATAGGTATATCTTTGCATTTTCTGGATGTAAATGAAAAGTGTTGATGTCTGACACAACACTAATGTGGCTCTAGGGTTATAGTTTTTCTCTGAAATTGGAAACGTGACCAAGTAAACCCTTTTCCCAAAGTAAAGGCTGTCCTTGCAGCTACAGCATGTCAGAACTGTTAACATTTTAAACAACAGAATTCTTTGTTTGTCTTCCTCTGAATTCAAATAGGTCTGCGTGTAGTTTACATTTTAATAGCTACCTCCCTTAAAATGAAGAGAGGAAGAGGATCTCTACTTTCTAAGCTTCTCATTGACATGAACTTCAGCATACATATATTTCATAGAACTTAACAAGTTTCAGCATTGTCCATAACAATCTAAGCTCTCCAACGATCAAACAGTAATTAGAATTTGCCTACTACAATGTAATAGAAGGCTGAATGTGCATAATTAGCACATATTAAAGGTGTCACTAGAGTAGGAGGCTCAGAGGAAGAACCTCTATTGGACTACATTTCCATGGAGACTATCAGTTTTACATTTAAAAAGTCTCTTAAGGAAACTTCTGCATTAATTTTGTCTTTTACATGATTAGATGATTACACAAGTGCTGTTACAGTATGTGGTGATTATCCGTGGAACAAGAAGTCAGTATAACAAGGCTAATGTCATAGCTTTAAGAAGCAGTTGTGGAAAAACCTCCTGGTAAGAGGAGTCAGAATCTCCTGTCCTTGCATTTAAACAAATAAGAAACAAGCTTTTGCTGGTGAGGAAAATTAATTTTGTTCTTCTTATTAGCTGTTGATTCAGATCTCCCAAGCATGCCAGATGCCTCACACTACAGAAACATAGGCCTGTTTTCTATACTTGAGAATCCATCACCACTGAAAAAAGGACAGGGAAAACAAAAAACCCCATCTTGTGAAAAAAAGTGAGGAAGAACAATATTTTCCATCATCAAATTCCCCATCCTATCGCTGAGTGGCCTCTGAACTTGATAACAGTGATGCAAAGGGGAAATCAAATAAGACCCAGCCGCACCCTCTGTGTGCCTTGACTGCAGCATCATATTGAGCCCTATAGACTTGTCATACCTGTTCTTCTTCCCTAAACCCTAGCCTCAAACCTAGCAGTGACCATGCTAAATGTCCTCACACTGGGCATTTGGCTCACTAGGGAATGCTACAAAATTCAGAGGAGAAAGCCAACAGCCAGGCAAACTTGGTGCTTAGTAGATATGGTTAAAAAGCTCCCTGCCAGTTGTTCGGGGTGGCTGCAGCAAAAAGAACATTTTTTAGGCGAATTTGTTTTGACGAGTTTTTTGCTCTTTTATGGGCATCTTTAAATGTTCATTGTAATTGTGTTGTTCAGAATACTGCCTGGAGCAGGAATGCAGCCTTACTGGATTTAACAATGCATTCCCCATCCTTTCTGTCAGAGTCGTTTATGCTGTTGGAGTACGTGAATCTATAGAGAATGTGGATGTTTGGGAACTGCAAACTGCAGACATTTGTGGTCAGCAAACTGCTGGTGGGATGTATGGGAGTGTACAGTCTTGTCAGTACTTAGCGCAATGTACATCCAAACCAATGGCACAGCAAGACACTTCAAATGAAGAGACCATAGGGGTGGCAAGTATACTGTGCATCATCTTCTAAATTTAGTCAAGAAAGCGTTGTGTAAAAAATTAAACAGTTAGTACAAAATGACATGTTCCAGGGAGCAGATATAAAGAATAATGTTGCCAGCGAGATGAAACAGTACGTAACCAGTAGTGACAAGTAAAGTGCAGAAGAGGAAAATAATCCCAGACAAAGCTGGAACACAACTTCAGTCAGAAAGAAGGATAATGCACATAATGAGCACTCAAGGCCGTTTAGTCCAAACTACTGCTAGACACAGGCTAACTGCAAAGATAGGTCAGATTGCTCAGGTTCTTACCCAGTCAAAGCTTGAATTTCTCCAGGGACAGATATTCCACCGCCTGTCTCAGCAACCTGTGCCTGTGTCTAGCCACTGGTGAACTTTTTTCCTGCTATCAGTTGGAATATCCCATGCCACAACATACAGTCATCACCTCTCTGGTGTCCTTCCAATGGGCACCTCTAGGACAAGTCTGGCTCCAATTATTCATAAGTAGCAATTTCGTTAGCGGATGACTGCCATAATATCCCCCCGTTAGTGTTCTCTTCTCTAGGCTGAACAAACTCAGCTCCCTCAGCCTCAGCCTCTTCTTGTGCTTCATGTGGTCCAGCCCCCAGTCAGCTTGGTGGCCTTCCAGTAGATTCACTTCAGTCAGTTAATCTCTCTTTTGTTGGGGATCCCAACACTGGACCAACTAATGAGATTATTTATTTAAAAATCAGGAGAGCCACTTCTTGTCAGGACTGCCTGAATCTTGCTGTAATAGGACCTTTTACTCAGTCATTTGTAGGTTTATCAGGTTTTAAATATTTAAGAAGAACATTTTCTGTGTAGATGATTTTATCTTATTCTTTGGTTGTTGTTGGTGTTGGCTGATATGTGTCTTCTTGTGTTAAAGATTTAATCTAGAATGGTCTTGCCATTTCCAAAACTGAGGACAAAGAAAAATGTCTTGTTTTGATTGTGATGAAAAAAGTCAGGAGCCTTTTTCTTTGGGAAAACGCTTTCAATGGTGCCACAACCTCCAGTTAAATATGGGTAGCCATATGTATTTTTTAGTATTCTAGTAAAAATCTATCCTAAATTTGAAAAGCCTTTGTAAATGTGTCTCCATCTAAAATGGAGCTACACACTGTGCTTTGGTTCCTGAATCCCATCCATAGTGTCACAATTAGCCTCAATCAGTGGCTCCTAGTCACAGTAGCAGAGGTGTGATCTCTGGATAAGGATACCCCTGAACTTAGCAAACCTGGAACCTTTTACTTTATCCTGTCTTCAAATCCTTTCCCTAAGCATTCAGGATCAGCCACAGTTCAGGCTAGATGGAACAGTGGTCTGTCTTATTCTTACTGGCCTTTCACAGTGTTTAAATAGAGTACAGAAAATAAAGGGAGTTCTCTTCTGTAACGATGACTGTCTGAATGTTCATTTTACATACACTTCTATTAGCTAGGAAAAACTTCCCTCCCACAGGCAATGCCTTAGAACTGCAAACAAGGAACCTGCTTTTACAAAATACTATAAAATAATCATATATGGACAAGTATTCAATGCAATCAGATGTTTTCTTGCAGTCACCATACTTTGCTGGTGGAAGCAGGCTTTGGCAGGATTCTGAGATACTCTTTGGACTTCAGTCTTGTTTTCAATTGAGTACCATTTTGCTTGCTCCTCTAGCATTCAAATATTTCACATTTTAACGTTACAATCATATAGCTTGAGGATAAAGAGAACAGAAAAGGTCTGCAGTGGGTGTGCAAAGCCGAGCTTTGATGCCTTTGCTTCCTAGTACGGGCCTTTAGTAAGGAGGCTAAAGACACCTGTTGGGTTTTTTGTCTTCTTTAATTCTCTGTCTGTAAGTTTCCCTTTCTCCCATTTTTGGCAGGAGTGGTGAATGTTTCACCTACACACCGTTATTCCTGCCCTAGTACTCTTGTGGGATAGAGGTTCAGTCTTCCCTCAGGCTGAGAAAAGGCAGGATTCCTGTTCCCTGTGCAAGGATTTTAGCCATAAAGCTGCAGTGCTAAACATTCACACTACTCTTGGGGGATATAGTTTAAGCATTTCAGGAAAGGAAGGTGTTTTGGATGCTGAAACTCAGTCTCATGTAGACATCTAACTGAAGACCTGAGATAGGCTTCTAAGTGCTGGTGAGAGGCAGTGTTTGCGACTCATTCCTCTTTCCAACTCCTGCTGTTCCTCTTGTCCGGTCCGTCTTGGCACCCAGTATTCGTAGGCTGTGGACCTCAGCTAGGCGCTTGAAACTCAAAGTGAGCATAAAATGCAATTTATGGGGAATTTAGGTCTCTTGCACAGTGAATTTTACTTTCAGTACTGTGTACTTGATTTAGACATTGAATCATGGAATATTTCAATGACTAAACCCCTTCATGGGACTGAACTCCCAAATACAAAGTTTAGATCCTCAGTATTGAGATGTTCGAATCCTTACATGCCTGTTAACAGGAGAGAAGGGGATGAGCAGTTTTCCTACATCCCTAAATATCCACTTCTGGCCTTGCCAAGAGCTGCACGAACAATGCCAAGCTGGTCTGTGCAGGACTCTCAGAGCTTTTGGGCAATGCTATAAAGGCCTTTCTGTGTTTCATAGACAAGCTATACATTCATTTATTCTGCCTGCAGGTCTTGTATCCCCTTGTGGATCTAAGCCTTGTGCATGCTTGAAAACTGTATTTCTTACTATTAACTACCTGGTATATTATTCTAGCAACACTGAGGGAATGTAGTAAGTGCTGGCAAAGATAAGGAACATGCAGATGTTTGGAGATAACACTTTAATGAATATTAGATTGCAGTACTGTACACATTGGATACATGTTGCTTTATAAATTAAGGCTGTCTATGGTAATAGGATATAAGCCTTGCTCCTTACCCTCTCCAGAATATTTTTGTGAAAGCAAGAAACTATTTTCTGTATTAAATCAATTTTGATAAATACATGCCACAGTTTCAATGAAGCCATGGAGATTAAAGGATAATGAATAAAATTATGCATGCTTCACTCCTCATGTAAACCTGTTGAGCTTAACAGAGATTTACAAGCAGTAAATGAGGATATACTTTTCCTTTAAGAGATTTATACACTCCTATGCAAAAGTACTTGAGAGAATGGACCAATACTTTTGGCTGGCTAAATTTCTGTCTACAACATTATTGTAGAGCAGAGTTCAGAAGCAGAAATGTGCAGAATTTCTATGCTCTGTGGCCATATTTAGGTACCTGTCCATAGGCCCTTACTCCAAACTCAGGCATTTAGCAAGTTTGGTTGTTATGAATTAGGATTTAATCAAAGACACTAAATCAAAGTAAACATAAAGAAAGCAACTCAGGTGCCCGTGAAGAGGCACTTGGTCCCATTTTTGAAGTGCGATACACTCACAGAGAGGTTGTACCCATGATAAATACCCTACAGGAAACCTGTACCTTTTTTTGGCAATACATGGGGTGGCCAGCTTGGATACGTAGGGCATCTAAAATGGCACTAGACACTTCTGTTTAGACACATGATACATTCAAAAAATACAGTATCTTTCATGTTTCTCTAGATCATGACAACTACACCATCACCATCTAGAGTCCACTGGTGTGGAGGGCTTAGGTGCACGAAACTGAAATGGTTTGAATGAGCATCTTTGATTCATTTGAGCTTTATTAACCCCACTAGCCAACTCATATTGAACATAACAGTCAGTCCAGGGTTACAATTTATTTTTGCATACACTTCAGGATATTAATCATTTTTTATTGGCTTATATTCCTGCTCGTTACCAAAACCCTGTTTTACAGAGGCAAAAGAAAAAAAAGAAGAAAAAGGGCCAATAATGTTAAGATAGATATTAAGTAAGTTAAATCTCCTTTAATCTTCCACTATGATGATGAACTACAATTCATTTGCATTTCAGAACATTTTGCAAAGGAAATCCAAAAGACTGCTTAAAACAATTTAACTGATAATTACATATATTTGCTTTTGGCATTTATAGGAGTACTGTGAAAGTCAGATTTCTTGCTATTCAAGTTATGAAAGAAAGTGTGTGGTCTAAAGATACTGGGTTAAGGGAATAGTTATCCCACTTATATGGATGCCTTACTGCATAAATACTCAAGCAATTGAACAATCTGATGCTATTGGACTAGGTGGTGAAACTAAGCCATAAATATTTGAGGGACTGTTCAATGCTGGTTGTCCAAGCCGTTTGCACCTGCCATTCCATAGTGGATGAAATATATATGTGTGTATATATATATATATCTCACCATAATTCATAATGCCATGCCTAGACCAGTTTCATTTGCAGCTGATGACTGTTCCTTGGAAATTATACTTTTCCTTGAACACAAGAGTAAATGCACTGCTGGTACCTAATCATCACTGAATACTCTCAGCTCTGATAGAGTATAGTTCATCCAAAAGGCTCGAATGCTCCATAATCCCTGTATTGTTCATTACCTTTTCACTGCACTCCAGAGGCATTACTAAACTCATCTTCACTGCTTCTGTGGGAGAGGGGGGAATTAAGTTCAATTGCAGAGATAAGAAAGTGAAGACAGAGTGAATTGAGGTGAGATATTAAGTATTCTCAGTTTGAGGTGTGTGCACAGATAATTTAAACCAGCAATTCCCAGACTCAGCTTGCTTGAGTATAACTGTCCTGGGAAGAGAGCTGGGACATAAATGGTGCCTCTGGCCATGTCATTCCCAGCTCTTTGCCTGACCTGACACAGGACCCAGACACTGCACAGTTGTTCCCCTCCCAAACAGCCATTTCCCTGTCCCCAGGGGAAAGCAGAAGGCATGCTGTTGATTTTGTGCGTGTTCCCTTGAAATAGCTGTATTCTGTTAACAAAATAAGCCCCAGAGATTGGGAGCCCCTGAATTATGCCAGGATGCCTCTCCTCTCTGTTCGTCGTGTTTCCTTCATATACCTTCAGCAGAGATCAGTTCATCAGGCCAGGTGTAAAACAGGAGAGATATTTCAAGCCTTATCAATGCTCACTGAATTCCCTGGAATGGCTTTCCTTTGCTTCAGAGAGCTTTAGATCGTTAGCAGCTTGTCTCACTTGTTGATTGTATAGTAGAGCACAGTTGAGTTTGTCAGTTAAATGGTTTCACAGTCCAGTGGAAATATGTTCTCCAAGAAACGTACTAAAAGGTTGTTGTTGAACTTGGCATGCAGAGATTGACCCTGAGGAACGTCTTGCTTCCCATCATTTAATGGTAAGGAACAAAAATAGCACAGAGCAACCAACCTTTTGTGGAAAGGTAAGGCCAAAATTAGCTGGGGATCCACAAATCTTTTTTAAAACAAAAATAGTTTGGGATACTGCCTTTCATATCTTTCTTTGACAAATCTTAGTGTTATTATGTACAGTGAGACTTTAACCATATTTATAATTATAAACAACAAAAGGCAGTGTTGTGGAGATGGCATAACATTTTCGTGAATTTCCACAGTTGCTGGAAAATTATTTTTGTAGTTGCTCAAGATTCAGTACAAGATAGAAATTTAGACAAGGTGTATCTAAGATTTTTTGTCTTAGAACTTAATACACGTTTGAATGGATTTTGTAGGTGAGTTATTTCTTTGTTGTTTGTTTCTTTTGCATGGGAATGAGAGACATGTTCCTTAGGAGTAAAATTACAGGTGTAGGGAGCTGTGACTTGATAATGGATCTATCAGGATAGATCCCAAATTTTTACAATCTGAAAGTTATCTGCCAGCCTGCACAGATATTGTGTCTAACCCAAGGCTTTATCCAAAGGGACAGAGAACGTTCGTAAGAGTATTGAGCTGCTGCCCTGCTCAAAGTTCCAAGGTTTGCCAATGGAGTCTTACTTTATGAACAGAGAAGTAGATCCACATATTTTAAAAGGCATTTCAGTGTCTAATATCCAAAGACTTCAAGACTGGAAATACAGATTCAAAATCTAAGTCTATACATAAATTTATAAAATAAAAGCTACTCTTACCAGTATGTATGTATTGATGTATCTACATATACAAAAATCTACACATTGATCATAGGTAGTATGTAATATCCATTACTTAATTCTTAAGGATTTTTTAAAAGTCTTACAAGGTAATATTAATGAAAGATGAAAGAAGAAAATTCTTATTTTATTTCAGTGCCTTTTGTTCTTCAGTAAGAAGTATTTTAATTTCTATCTGTTTTGTTGGCTTGGATAAAACTTATTTTCACAATATGTAGGGTTTATTTTAGAAGAACTTTTTTCATCAATGTTCAGAAATGTGTACTGCAAGAAAGAAAATATACTTAGCACACAAATTCCATTTTTTTCCTCCAAATTTATTTTATCTATCTGATCTATTTTAGTTCCTTTCTTGCATCACACAAACTGGACTTCAGTCAAATGGTTGCATTCATCAGCTTGCATGTATAATACTTCACAGTGCTATGCAAAACCTCTCCATGGCTTCTGTCATTCCCAGGGCCTCATGTGGTCCGTGGGATTCCTGCCCTGAATTTATGTCTATTTCATCCCATTAAAACCGCAGGGAGTTTAATTAAATTTCTTTCTATCATCTCAGCCTGTTTCAAAATATCCATGCTGTTACTTCTATTTTACTGCTCCAGTATCTAGTTATAAACAATGCAACAAATGCTTGAAAGCCTCACCTTCAACTTTTCAATTTAAGTCCTTGATTAATGAGGTGGAAGAGCTGTATAATGTTGATAATGTCCTTGTAAGTGGCAATAAATGATAAAAGCAGGTTTATGGCAAATGTATAGGTGAGGGTATAAGAGGCGGGTGTGAAATCTATCTGGTGTGAAGAGATAGGAAGGACACAGTTGGAGCAGAGACAGCCAGAATATAGCAAAGATTATCCAGCTAAAACAGTGAAATCTGCTTGGTGTGGACTTATTTCAGCTAAATACAGGCACCTGGAAGTTAGATGTGTTTTAATCCAGCCTGATCCTCCATGGCTCTCTTTTCAGTCAATGGGAAGATTGACCCACCTGCAGATGACAGGATTATTGCCTTGGAGATGTTTGTTTCCTCTGACGGAGGTAAAAAGGCTTTGGGCAATGAAGTTGTCCCTGCCCTGACTGTCTAAAGGCTCTTGCTTTTAGATCTACCCCTTGTATTTGCCAAACGGTTTCTCTTAGCAGTTTTTTCCCCAATACCTGTGTGATGTCCCATCTGCTTTGTTGAGATGTCATCTTTCTTGCTGCTGAACACGTAGCGCTCGCATGAGCTCTGTCACCACAGGGTAACACTGATGCTTTGGCACGTTAATAAGCGATGCCTGGACTCTAGATCTCTTTCCCACCTGTAACAATGCACCCATTAGACAGTCTTGTCACTGCGTGTCTTCTCTTCTATCGTGTCAGATTGTATTTTGGAATTGCCCAAAAGTCTCCTTAGATAATAAAGTCAGGTTGTGTCCAGCTATCCATAAGTCTTCTAAATAGAAAAAGGAAGTGTGCAAGGCTACAGAGATAATGCTGCCCTGATCTTTGGATGTCTTTTTCTTTAAAAAAAAAAAACCACCTACACATAGATTTTCCTAGCCTTTTCCTGATTCTCCCAATGAATGTAAAAGAACAAAATTGGCATATTGTATCAGACCCTGTGAAGATAAGAGCTGACTGACTTCTGGCCCCCCCGCCCCAACCCTTCCTTCTTGCAAAAAGATATGATCTACAACAAGATTTCAAGACCTCTGGCTATGTGACTGTAAATTAATCCTAAACAGCATGACTTTAAATCCCTGAGGTTGTTGCTCAGAATAGCTCCATCATGTAAGCTCACCAAGCCTTAGAGAAGTCTTCAGCTTTGCAGAAAGGCTCCGGGATTTCAGAGTACGCTTTTCTAGGATAACCCTTCAGGCACGCTTGGGAGGATTTACAGAACTTCAGAGATCCCAGTTCTTCCAGCATTCAGTGCTCCACTTGAGAACCCCTCAGGATACCTAGCCATAGAAACCTGGTACCTGCAGACTCTGATCTCAGCTTTCATGGTGAGATTGCCCTGGAGTTGTGGATTTTGGCAGTCAACCTTAGGATCTTGTACCTTCAAAGATTTGCCTTTAAAAAAACATGTCTGGGAAGCTCTACTGGGCATACATGGATTGTGTGTCTGTCACAAACATAGCATCCATCAGTCAGCCTAGTTTCAAGTGCTCTGGAGTCCCGTAAGTTCTCAGTAACTGTATTTATATATGGATTTTGCACTTAGATGCTTTGGCTGGCAAGAAAGACTAAACTATCACGCCTCCATTACAGCCAACAAAAATGTAGGATTTCCAGTTTTTCATTATCATTTGCTTGAAAAGAACAAGCCCTGCATCAGGATGAACATAAAAGTTGTCTTGAACCAAGAAAAAATTTAGAACCACCACCATTATGATGTAAAAGTATACTCAGAACTTTCAGCTGCCAAGTGACTTCAACATTGCTGGTAGTTTGGATTAGTTGTGTTTCTAATTCAAAATAATCAAATTTACAATAGCCATATACTGTCTTCCACTATGCAATAATAGGTCAGTATTTCTCTGTTGCTGTCAACTTTACAATTACACTTCCTTTTCTGAAGCCCAAGAAGTGCTTGGAAAAACAGTCTGGCTTTTCACTCACAGAACAAACCAAATGCAGCAGCATTAGTCAGCATTCCTTTTTCAATCTGTACACAATTCTGCTATATTTTAGACAATGCTATCAAAGCATGTGATGCTGAGGAAAGGTCTTACAGAGAACAGCCGTGTTGTGTTTGTGTCAGTTCATGTCTTTGGCTGGTTGTGAATCATGGAATATCTTGGCAGAAGACTTTAATGAACCTACAGCCTCTCACTTAAGCATTCACCTTATTAATCATCCCAACCTATTTCTGCTCTGTTTTTAAAGCGTGTTTTAAAGGGAGTGCTTAACTGTGATGAATTACAAGAGTTTATTTAATTCTATGAATGTGTGTATTGATTTCTGTAAAGCCTTTTTATTTGGGGATCTTCTATCAATGCACTGTCTGCTTTCTGTGCCATAGCCCAGTGTCAGGATCCTGGGGCTACATCTGTATTATTAACGAAAAAAGAGCAAGGAACTGTTCTTTAGCACTGATGCCGTATCCGTATTACGCAGCCTTTGGCTTCAGGTCTCCTCCAAGCCTGGAGCCAGGTCTCCTCAGGCTCCTGCAGCACAATGGTGATTTTTATGTACGGTTCTGCAGGTGGAGCAGGGGTGATTCAGAGCAGTGTCTGAAATGTGAGGGGTATATTGCAGCCCACAAAACAGCTGCTTTTATGACTTGATGATGCTTAACACGTTATGCCTAAAAGGCAGTGGAGGAGCAAGCAGGGATATTTGCAAGTACATTGACTGCGTGTTGAAGGTTGGAGGGGACTGTGGAGGGAAGGGAGAGCCAGACCTGCTGCTGTCCTGTTCGTACTGTGTGTCAGGAGGGACCAGCTCTTTGAAGAGTAAGTGGTTAAATCATTTCACAGGCTGAAATAGGCAGGCATTTAGGAGCCTGCCTAGTAGCCCTGTGAAGGGGTGTTCCCTTTGTGATGGCACTTGGGCAGTTAGCAGCAGCAGTGGATGCTGTTGGTGGATAGTCACCCCTGCGTGCAAAAATGTTCAGCTGTTTTCTCACTGTGACTCATCAGAATTGATTGCAGCTTGAAAATAAATGTTAGCTTCTTAACAGCGCTACATTTCGTGTATTAGTTTTATCTGATAAAGATAAGACTTCCAATCAGCCTGTCTAGGCTGTTGTAGACACTAAAATGGGCATATCCCCCTTTCCTGTCTACATGTTCCCACCATGGTCCTTTCTCAGAATGTGTTCCCCCAGCACTGCAGAATGCTGAGGTAGTGATGGTGGCATGGGTGAAAATGAACTCTATGAAAATATAAGTTGCTGGACAAATCAGATGATTCGGATACTCCTGAGACTTGTGTTTACTGATGATGACACACAGAAACAAGATGGGAACATGTGGCTCTGATTTGAGGGGAGAAAGTAGTGAGGAAGGGAACTTTCCTTTTGAAAACAATCAGGAGACAGAAAGACTCAAGCCAAAACACTACAAAATGAAATTGTACTCCTCCCATCTATCCCCCTCTGTCTTCCAAATCACTCAAAAACCTATCTGGTACAAACAAGAATAGACCGGGAATTACTCCTTAGGGATCATGTTTGAAAGACACAAGTTTTCCATGCGGTCACCTAGAAGACCATTGAGACAAATGTTAAAGTTCAAGGTGAATTAAGCCCAGACTAGAGTGATGCAGGACTCTATAGGCCCCTGCACGAAATCTGTTCAACATTTTCTAAAGGGACATGTGATAAGCAGGTGGAGAAAAGCCATGTTGATTTAACTGTATCTCAACATCTATATCTGAGACTGATCTCTTTTGTGGTGAATTTTGTCCCTTTAATGAGCAAAAAAGTAAGAAATTCCTTTAAGAAAATAATTAATTGTGAAAAATTAAAAGCTGTGTTGGTATTGTTATCAAAAAAGGTCTGTAGATAATAATATGAAACATGCATCTAAATGTTCCATGTTGTTTTATTCTACCATATTATACAATAATGTGGAGTATATTCTTCAGAGAGGTTTTAATGTTTATTGTATTAAAGAGTCTCCACACAGTTGTCTCTGGAGCTGTTAAACCAAGTTTATGTCAGAAAACTTGCAATATTTCCCACTGGGGTTGAATATTTCTGTATCACTTTGTGTCCAGTGCAATGCGTGATCTGCACACCTGAAAACAGTTTCCATTGCTTCATGTCTCAAAGGAAGGAATCAACAAAAAGTATTCTGCCGCAGACACTACTCTTCCCTATGGAAAAGGGAGACTTTAGTTCAGTTATTATTGTCAATTCTTATTGACAATAATAATAGAAATTCTCTTCCTTATTGTGTGGGTTCCAGTTGAAATAAATTAATGTGTTGGATTGACTCTTGCAGTCATATATTTTCCAGTTTGAATTATATTGCAGCAGATACCAAGGACAGAGTTGGCAGTGGTGACTGATTTTAAGACGTTCTTTATACTTATTGGGATATGATGGGAAAAAAGATTGAAGAAAGCCAAAGAAATTGCCCTTGTACAAGCAGATGATTTTTTTTTTAGTTTTGCCTATCAAATGAATTCTGGAAACATTAACGGGAAGATAAAATTTCACCTAACTAGATGTGTAATTTAGAGCACTGATCCACTTTCCCTTTATAAGTAATGTAAGGAGAATCAATCCATTGTGAGATAAGTGTCTAGAATGGTCACAGCCTTTTTTATTTAATATTCATGCTTAATGAATTATGTTCTATTTACAGGTTTTATCTGGGGTGAAATTAAACAGATGTGGGATGGTGGACTACAGGACTACATTCATGATTGGTGGAACCTCATGGATTTTGTAATGAACTCCTTGTACTTGGCAACAATCTCTTTGAAAATTGTTGCATTTTCAAAGGTAAACTCTTTTTAAAAAACTAAGCAAAATATTTAAGATAAATGAAATCAGGCTTCTTCAAACTTTCTTCTTTGTTTGGAGGTTCTCAGTCTTAGCAATGCAAGAGATGTGTGATGTGCTCATTGAATCTTCTACAGCTATGACGAGAAGCTAGACCAAGATAAGAGCAAACGAAATATTGTGATATATAGTTTTTTCTTCTTGGACCTGGAAATCTTTTGTTATTTGATCCTGAACAGTCATACTGTCATTTTCTTGGGAAAGGAAAATCGCTGGTAATATTTAATAATATTTTGTGTTAGTCTTTGCCTATTTTTCAGTAAGAAATTATTGCCCCTAAGACAATTTTACGCACCCTGCAAAACTTCTGGACAGGACTACAAGAAAAATTTTTACTCAAAAGTAGGGGGTGGGGTGGGGGTGCAGTTAAAGAGTAAGATTTTAATTTTGTTTTCAAAAGTAAAGCTGAAGGGGATAAAATGGTCACTCAATGCTGGTTATGTTCATTTTCTCATCCTTTTAATGGACTTTTTATTAATAGTTCTATATACCCACTGTTTGAAATATCTTCCAGCAAAACAGCCCTTCTTTCCAAAGCAATGGAACATGTTGCATTTTGTATGTATTCAACATGATCCGTAATATGATAGAAATTCCTCATAAAATGAAGTATTTTAATCAAAAGGTGGTCTCAAGCACAAGGAAACCACAGCTGAAAGGAGATGAAAGCATTTCTTAGCATCTGTCATGGAGCTCTTATCACATCCAAGTAAAGATAAGAAGCCCATTTTTACTGGCCGCTCTGACCAGCATTGTATTTCAGCTGTTTCAAGTTCCCTACCACCAGCTACCCTGCCTGCATAGAAGGAGAGTCTCTCCTCTGCCAAGATCCTTTTGGCTGGGAAAAGGAGACAGCCGTCAAGTAGCTGGTTCCAGCACCCTCTCCTCAAACAGCAGCTGTTCCTGCTGCAGCCCTGCCATAACTATAGAGGAACGTGGGAACCTCTAATTTGTGTCATCTTGTGTCTATTCACAAGGGTCCAAATGTCAGCCGATCAGGGCAGGGATGAGCAAAGACCTGGGATCTGTTGACAGGCCAGCCTCCTCCTGTGACAAAAGGTTTCTGGCTGCAAACCTTTGGAAGTCTTCTCACTCAAAGAAATTTGGAGCTGTTGCCTGAAAGAGCGAGATGCCCGAAAGTGTGAGGAGAACTGTCATTTAAAGCTGATGAAATGCATTTTTACAAACAAGGATGCCTTATCATAAAGTGAATGGAAAAGAAATAGTCATTTCACTGTCCCATGTAACAAAGCAAGCAGTTCATTGAAAATGCACATTTCAAAGCACTGGAGATGGCCAATTATTCACTTAGAATAATATTAATTGGAAGACATTACAATCATTTCATCTCCCAGACAGCTTCTGCTTACGATAATCAGATTCCAAGGTGACAGTATCCGGGATAATGTGCGTCCATTACTCTCCAAATTAGTGCTTGCACGCCAATCCTAATCAACACAGTGCATAACGCACTACCTTTGGTTCTGCAGCTCTTATTTTTTTACTGCATGTGCAATGTTGCACCCAAATACCTTTTTGTTCCTTAAAAGACCCTCAGTTGTGGTAGTCAATTGAAACACATGGTGGTGTAATGAACAGAGTAATACAAGTGCAATTTAATACCCAGCCACATTTCCTTCAAATACCTACAACAGAGTTCCTCACTTCTGTGCCAGATGAGATTGAGAGGATGCCAAATGTAACCAGTACATTTTGATTAAAGCTTTTATTTTCATTTCCTAAACCTTGCAAGACAAGTTTTTCTAAAATGCAGCTTTTCTGTATTTAGTGAATCAAATATATAAGCCCTGTTCTTAGATGTATTCTACCTTCTATGAATCAGCTCAAGCCACCTAAGAAAACATTTTAACCAACTCCCTTGAATGAAATTATGAGAGCGCCCTCATACTACTCTCCTGTGTGATAAAAGTTCCCAGAGAAAAACATAGTGTTTGTGGCCCATTCAAGGCTCTCTGACTGACACAGTAGTTAAGCAGATGATATTATTTACAGCAACTGATGGGGTAGTGTAAAATACATGAAAGAGTGTAACTTCAGGATGAGGGAACTGCTAAGATAACTCAAAGTTATTTGTTTCATTGCCAGTATTCAAATAAAATGAGTACATCTCTTTTTTCAAAGGGCTATGCTTTTTGCCTCTGATTGTATATCAGCATGTGAGGTCTCTTTAAATTATCCAGTATAGCCGCTGAAAACGCTCTCTCCCAAATAATGTCACTATAAATAGTGTATTGTCACATGTTTTAAGAGAGTACAAGATGACAGATTTTAATCAACACAGCTGTTTTGATGGAGGGTTATAAACGTAAATAGAAATCATTGTGCTCTAAGAAAAATGGTTCTTTCTATGTTTTTTGAAGGTAATCTATTTTGTACTGATGCATAAAGTTAGGTGCAGTGCCAACTTATATGCAGACCCTGCTTGCTTTATCTTAAATATTTGTTAAACCTGAGCATTGGACCTAGTGCTGCTTGTTTCCAATTCTGCTAGAAATTGCATGCAAGTTCATATTACTGATTATGTGTCTCAGCCACTGACATGAAAAGCTAGCAGGGAAACTGAAAAGTAACTAAAAATACATTATTTGTCTCAGTATTTACTGGCTTAATGATCACTATGTCAGATCTACTCTATTTAGTAGTAAATAAGGTTATATTTCTCTTCTGCCACCAATTCTGCAGAAGCTAACGTCTTCTTCTTATATGTTTGCATTGTAAAATGGTTTTGATTGATGTCTCACCAGATTCACAGACCAAATGTTCATTTACATATGAGTATTGACCCCCCTCGATCCCTGAAAAATTATAGACTCAATTCCTCAGTGTAGTTACTGTTCTAAAGCTGTTTGCTAGGCCATCACCCTGCCCTCTTCCTACTGCTGCTCTGAAATTTGTCATAATGAATGCCAGGATTGGGATTTTTTCATTTTAAAATAGGAAGAGTTCACATTTGCATATGACCTTTCAGGAAAGGATTTAAAGTACTTTTCCTGAAATGGATATTATTTAACTTTTCTTTTTGTTATCAGAAACAAGGGCACCAAGGTCCAACAGTCCATTAAACATTCAGGTAGCCTGCTCTGCTTGTCTGTTTGATCTCTCTTGGTGCATTCATGAAATCTACAGTTCATGACTTTTGTTTTCATGGGAAAACAGTGAACACTCAGCTTTTTTCTCACAAATAGTTCTGTTATTAGATGTGCTTTTTAATTCCTTTGAGTAAGGATCAAGAATTATTAGCTTGTATTCCCTGCATGACATTGTACAATCATCATATATTTGCCTTGAAACTCTACTGTTTATATGCTGCTCAATTTGTTTTCCACTATTCTTAATTTTCCATTGATGTGCCATGTACATTTCCTTCAACCGACAAGCCAGTGATGGGTATTAATCACATTAAGGGATGGTTGGCTTTGTTGCATGTCAAAAGTTTGTGTTTGCATTTGAAGTGGAGACAGAAATTCAGCAGGGTCACAAATTATAAAAGAAAGACTGCAAAGTATCAACGGCATGATTTACAACAAGCTCAGTGTTGCTATATTTGCTCTTACCATTTTCCATTCCCTAGAACAATAACCATTTATTTATTCTATATAGAACAGAAGAACATTAAGAAGCGTGAGTGAGAGAACAAATAGTTCATTTCTGTGTGTTTTGGGTTGCTTGGTCCTAAAATACAGTTTTTCATTTTTTTCATATTTTCACTGTTTCTGGTTTTAACATGCCTAGTCTTTTCAATCCTCTGCTTTCTTTTCATTTTCACATGTGAGCTTCTTTGTTCTCCTGGTTCTTCTTTGATATTTCTAGATTTCTTTTCAGCTGTAATCAATAGGGTTTTGTTGTCAGAGCCCTCTTATACTCATTATTTTCTTTATATTGTTTGCTGTCTTCTTTCAGCTAGTATATTTCACAGACCATTTCCAAACTTACTTCTCAGGCCTTCACCTTTCTCACTATTTTTCAGTCAAGTATTTCCACTCTCTGAAATCATGTCTCTTTGAATAACAGCCCTCACTCCCTGCTTACAACCGTGAGACCTTCTGCGCTGTATCCACAGATGCGGGAAGCACTTGGGCCCAGGAAAGGCAGCGTCAGTTAAGCTGCAATAACACAGTTATGCCTTTGATTTCCCTTTTACAAATAAGAGGTCGTTTGATATTTTCTGACTGTTTTAACACATCCGGTTTGTGTCTCAATACAGAACATCATAGATAAAGCCCTTTTTTCTCACCTTTCTCCTCAACCTCATCTCTTCTAGAAAAGGTGAGACTGGATACATCTTGTCAGACTGCAACTGTAAGATAGCCTCTCCCCTGCGCCAGCAATCAGTGAGGAGAAACAGAGGAAGTTAGAGCAGCTCATCTGACCTGTTAGGGATATCTGCTTTCCTACTACTCTGGAAATACCCATTTTCTTTGCTGACTATAAAAGGAGGTGACAGAGAACACAGATGTGCCTGTCCACACCTGATTGGTTTAACTTGATCCTTGCTCTCTTACTATATCATATGCTATCCTTATTCAGTGTCCTGTACTTCCATGTTTTTCTCAGAAGTGTATTTCCTTAGATTCCCCACCCCACTTGTTTAACTTCCTTGGAATCTGCCATTACTTGCCTTCACCTAAAATATGTCTGCAGTTGGATGCTTTTGATTCTCTACCAAAAATTCCATCTCTTTTTAGTTCCAAATATCTTCTTTAATTTTTTTTCATTAATATATTTTACCTTATTGCCCCAACACAGCTTGTGTACTTTTCCCTAATCTGAGCATCTACTGCGCTGTTCAGCACCTAGTCTTTGCTCGTACTGACAATTGTTCCTATTTAATAGGTGCAAGTTTTCACATATCGGGGTTGTAAAGTGCCATCAGAATTCACAGTAATATACTGTATAATATTATTCAAAGAAAGACGTTATAGAAAACATGCTGAGGAGTTCTCACCTATCTTTTCTCAATAAACACTGACTTTTTTTTCTTCTTAATTTTCTTCTTGCTTTTATCTCTTAGCTGATATCTGTGGTAACTCAGTTCTGTTTTCTACTGCCTGTTACTTCGCCACCAATCTTGAATCAATCAGAATTGGACGGAAGGGCAATAGTGGATGAGGCATCATAGCATCTCTCTTGGAGCTACAATGTCAAATGCAGTAAGACTTGATTTTACAACATGATCATTAGGGAGAGGATATTCTAATGAAGAGAGTACTGACCTATGACTCCAGCAGGTCTGGATTTAATTCCCTACTCTGTAGAGAACAAATATCACTGGTGGTTGAAATGATGGCTGTGTGATTCTTAACTCTTCAATGGACTACTGTTCTCCAGTTTTGCAGTTCTCATACCCAAATCCACAAGTCTGTCAGATGCTATGGCTGCTTGTATATGAGTAATTAAAACCATGCCAGGGATTGCTGTCAGGCACTGGGACTGTCTCACCTGCACTACCAGTCGGTTAGAGCAACCCCAGTGTGGTGGGGTCCTGTGCCAACTAGCAGCGTCCAAAACAATGCCCAAACTGTCTAAATCAACAAGTTTGAATCATAGAATCACAGAATCATAGAATGGTTTGGGTTGGAAGGGACCTACAAAGGTCATCTAGTCCCCCCACCCCCTGCAACAAGCAGGGACATCTTCAACTAGATCAGGTTGATCAGAGCCCCGTCCAGCCTGACCTTCAATGTTTCCAGGGATGGGGCATCTACCACCTCTCTGGGCAACCTGTGCCAGGGTTTCACCACCCTCAGTGTAAAAAATTTCTGTCATATCTAGTCTGAATCTACCCTCTTTTAGTTTAAAACTGTTACACCTTGACCTATCGCAACAGGCCCTACTAAAAAGTCCCTCCCCATCTTTCTTGTAAGCCCCCTTTAGGTACTGGAAGGCTGCAATCAGGTCTCCCTGGAGCCTTCTCTTCTCCAGGCTGAACAACCCCACTCTTTCAGCTTTTCCTCACAGGGGAGGTGTTCAGTCCCTCTGATCATTTCCATGGCCCTCCTCTGGACCCGCTCCAACAGGTCCATGTCTTTCCTGTACCGAGGACCCCAGAGCTGGATGCAGAACTGCAGGTGGGCTCTCACCAGAGCGGAGCAGAGGGGCAGAATCCCCTCCCTCGACCTGCTGGCCACGCTGCTTTTGATGCAGCCCAGGATGCTGTTGGCTTTCTGGGCTGTGAGCGCGCATTGTCGGCTCATGTCCAGCTTTTCATCCACCAGTACCCCCAAGGCCTTCTCGGCAGGGCTGCTCTCAATCCCTTCGTCCCCCAGCCTGTATTGATACTGGGGGTTGCCCCGACCCAGGGGCAGGACCTTGCACTTGGCCTTGTTGAACCTCATGAGGCTCACATGGGCCCACTTCTTGAGCTTGTCCAGGTCCCTCTGATTGGCATCCTGTCCCTCAGGCTTGTCAACCACACCACTCAGCTTGGTGTCAGCTGAAAACCTGCTGAGGGTGCACTCGATCCCACTGTCAGTGTCATTGATGAAGACATTAAACAGCACTGGTCCCAGTACAGACCCCTGAGGGACACCACTCGTCACTGATCTCCAGCTGGACATTGAGCCATTGACCGCTACCCTATGGATGTGACCATCCAGCCAATTCCTTATCCACTGAATAGTTCATCCATCAAATCCATCTCTCTCCAACTTACAGAGAAGGATGTTGTGGGGGACCATGTCAAAGGCCTTACAGAAATCCAGATAGATGACAACTGTAGCTCTTCCTTTGTCCACTGATGTCGTCTCTCCATCACAGAAGGCCACGAGGTCGGTCAGGCAGGACTTGCCCTTGGTGAAGCCATGTTGGCTGTCTGGAATCAGCTCCCTGTCCTCCGTGTGCCTTAGCATAGCTTCTAGGAGGATCTGTTCCATGATCGTCCCAGGCACAGAGGTGAGGCTGACAGGTCGGTAGTTCCCAGGGTCCTCCTTTCTACCCTTTTTAAAAATGGGTGCAATGTTTCCCTTTTTCCAGTCACTGGGGACTTCACCTGCCTGCCATGACTTTTCAAATATCATGGAGAGTGGCTTGGCAACTACAACAGCCAGTTCTCTCAGGACTCTCGGATGCATCCCATCAGGTCCTGTAGACTTATGTATGTTCACGTTCTTCAGGTGGTCTTGAACCACTTTGAGAGCAGCCACTTTCTTTGGAGGGTGAGTGTGGTGTGGAAATGTGATGCCTGCTTATGTTGTTTCATTTGGCCCTAGTGACACAGAAGAGGTCCCTTCCTTACTACTGAGGGCATGCTCAGCCGCTCTGAAGGATGCAGCTGGGTGGCCTAGAGTAGGTAAATATAGACTGTACCATAGTCCCCCCTTCAAATGTTCTTCATATTATATTATCCCATCGGTTTAAAGTGCTTCATAGCATAGATTCTGTCCTCTGATACGTTCTGTAAAACAGATTAATGAAGCCATATAAATAATAATGAGTCTGCCACAGTAGTTAAGCCTCAGTTCAAAGTAACATCTTTCATCTTCAAGAAATATTTTGTTAGAGCTGGAACGGTAGAGTCACAGTTCCAGGGATCAGACTCTTTGATAATGAGACACAGAAGCAGTTTTCCATGGTTCATTAATAAACAGCTTTTCATCATTGGTCCAGTGTTAGTGATTAAGCGATATACTTACACCTTGATTGAATGTTTTCTTCCAACTTCCCAAAGTTCTTGCGGGTTTTTGTACATCATTGTCATATCTGCGCTGTTCTCCAAAAAGATAATTTACCTTATTTTACAGCTGAAAGTTGCTATAATTCTAAAAGCCCAGGTGTTCAAAACCTGTTCCTTTTACTCTCAGTCAGAATTGTTAGGCTTGCTTTTGCTGCTGTGAAAATTATAACCAAATGCAAAACACAGGCAAAAACTCGAAAGCGTAGACCATCCTGCAGATAAAAATGAAGGACAAGTATATGGGTACTGCCCATTTTTTGTTTTGCTAAAATAAAAAACTCTTCTGAAGACGTGTTGCCTTCCAAAAAATGTTAATTTTATTGTGCTATCTGCAAATTAATTGAACAGCTTATAAAGAAACTGACATACTTGTTTATGCATAAAAATAGAGGAGTAATTTCTTCCCTTCTGCTTGTTTTCAGTATAATGGGTTAGTTCCACGGGACAACTGGGACATGTGGCATCCAACCCTGGTGGCTGAGGCCCTGTTTGCAATCGCAAACATCTTTAGCTCCCTACGCTTGATCTCATTATTCACTGCAAATTCTCACCTGGGACCTCTACAGATATCTCTAGGAAGAATGTTGCTCGACATTTTGAAGTTTCTCTTCATATATTGCCTTGTGCTGCTAGCTTTCGCAAATGGATTGAACCAGCTGTACTTCTACTATGAAACAAACGAATCTGGCAACTGCAAAGGAATACGATGTGAAAAGCAGAATAATGCATTTTCAACGTAAGTGGCTGATCTATTTCTATTGTCCGCTTCTGCCCCCAATATTTTAATCGCTTAGATGTTGTTTACGGGGACGAGGCTGTCTGTTTTCTGTTGGCATTACAGTGATGTCCTGACAGATACATCTAAAGTTACCCTAATAAAAAAAAATAAATATTAACATTGCATGACTCTGTAATAATGTTCATCCCATACCACCGTGAAGTCTGTACAATTCGAGATATCTCAAAAGATAAAAAGATAAAGTAAAGAGGAGGGGAAGATTATATGAGATTAGAAAGTACATATTTAGAATTAAGGGAAGAAAGGTCACCAGATCAGAGCTTGCTTATCCAGGCAGCTGTCATTCTGCATTTCTTCCATGTCTGCTTGTGGGCATTAAATAAGTTTGGTGTTCTAAAACATGAAGGTTCCTTGTAAATGTGATAAACTGAAGCAGGAAAAAACATTCGGTCCAGGCTTCTACTGACCCTGAGTCTAACTCCACACAATCAAATACTGTATTCCAATTTCTGTTTTGAAGTTTATTTATTTTTCTTTCCCTTAAAAATCAATTTTACTTCACTCTGTTCTGTATTCATCTATAGCACCAAACCACTACCAAATTAATACTGGTTCTTGATCTCATCTTTCAACTTCCAGTCTGAATCAAACTCCTGCTATAAATACCTGTTCCCTGTTACCTTCTATGAATCATATCTAGGCTGTTTTTAAAAGATATTTATTACCAATGGCTTCCTTCTCCAAGTAAATAATTTTGTAATAATAGCACCTTTTATATCATCTTAATCAAGTAATTTTGCTCAGGCACAGCGTATTTATCTTGCATATTAATAACATCTTATGCAGGCCTAAACTTTGTGTGATCTAAACAGAAGAGCACAGGGAAATTTTTCAGAGCTGAACATCGAGAGAAGCAATATTATTCATCTGGGAAATAGTTGGGACTACTGGTACTGGTGCCAGAAGACGGTGTCAAGGCAAACTGCAATGCCTTATGAGCCTTTTCTGCAGCTGTGAGCAGGGGAGAGTAGTGGTTGTTCGATTTGTGCTCAGACAAGTACAAGCCATACAAGAGACTCCCGAGCGGTACTTTACCGCTCATATACACCGTATTACGGGAGCAGAGATTCAGGGCCTAGAGCTTCTATCAATAGAAGCATACTGCCCTCTCGGGCATCTCTGCAGGACAGCGCTGGCCTGGGTCGCATGACCATTGCGCTTCACGGTGGGAAAGGGGCTGAAGGGTTGAGTTTTGCCCGGTTCTGGACAGCGGGTCCCAGCGTGCAGAACCGCCCCAGGGTGGTAGAAGTCCTGCAGTTCAGCAGCCTCCCTGCTGCGGGTGCGTGGGGAGAGGACTGGTGGCCCACACGTCCCCTCTGGGTAACTGGCTTCTGGTGTCAGGGTGGAGGAGCGGGAGAGAGGCAATGGGGAAGACTCGCTCCAATTCACCTCAAGATATGGGACCAGACATGCAGAAAATTTTGCTCCAAACTTTTGGGCCCGTGCTTATGACACTATGCGGGAGCTGAACATCGTACAAAGGGCAAATTATGTCAAGCTATCTAGTCGCAGAGGATTTTTTTAAAGTTGGTTATTGTTATTTAGCTTCCTAGCTGTTGTCCCAAACTTTTCTAAGGGAATATTCTTGTAATTTAGTCATAAAAGCACAGGTTTCATTTGAGAGTGGCACGTTTGTCTTTTTAATGTCTTCATTCTTTGCAAAACAAAACATATGCTAATAATGATAATGTCTTTCTAATTATACACACCTTTTATCTCAGTGGCTCTCAACACAAACGAGAAATTGCATAAGCTGACAACACCAAGTAGGTACGAAGATACCATAACTGTTTTAACATCTTGGTGAAACACAATCATTGAGTCACTTTTGGATCCTTATTCTACCCTCTGCAGACAAGGCAATGGGTCAAAGTACTTAAAAAGGAAGGTGTCCAAAATAAGTTCTCTAAAACTATATTTATCCCTCAGAAGTTAGAACAAAATCAACCTTTTACTCGCAGGCTTATTTATAGATTCAGTATTGTATATCTAGAGGCTCAGATTTGAAACATTAAGCCATCGTTTCCCTAGAAAGATACTGCATATATGTTGCTTATATTGTGATAAGTATCATTCGTCTCAATCAAGTCAAGGACTTTTGTGTGTTTGGGGAAAAACTGAACAATCTGAAGAGTGCATGTATTGTTATTATACAGCTATTCCTTTCTGGTTTTGTTTTTCAGATTATTTGAAACACTGCAGTCATTATTCTGGTCTATATTTGGACTCATCAATCTCTATGTGACCAATGTGAAAGCAAGGCATGAATTTACTGAATTTGTTGGGGCCACCATGTTTGGTACCTATAATGTAATCTCTCTGGTTGTTCTGCTCAACATGCTAATAGCCATGATGAATAATTCTTACCAACTTATTGCTGTAAGTTGTTCCTTATTCTTAGATCACTTATAATATATACCTTCTCTCTGCTCCTACATCCCATTTTTCTGGCAGTAAATCCTTCTTACAGACAGGATAGTGGGACAAATTCTCTGATTCATTCCAATTCTTTCGCACTGTTCTGGAGGGACGCAGAAACCAGACCCCAGCTGGATTGGGCAGAAGGGAATTTCCCCGCAACTCTGAATGGGGAATCGGTGGCCCTGCTGCAGAAGCCAGCTCGTGGCTTGGGAAGGGTGTCCTGGAGCTGCTGGCAAGTGAGGTGGGCTACAGCCCAGCCCGAGCCGCGCTGTGCAGCACCTCTCCTGAGAAAGAGACTCTGCCAAAGTTTGTTCTGTCTCTGCTTTGTTTTTAGTACATCGTATTTATTAACCTTTAAAAGGCTGTTACTTTGGGATTTTTATATAGCGTGAATATGCAGTTAAAAGAAATTGGATGCCCATGTTTCATGGACAGTTTTGGACCCATTAGCAATTCAAACAAAAGGTCATGAATTCTCATTCAGCAGTGTCCAGTCTTCTCCTTTAATGAAAACTGTCTTTATCCTTATTAGAGCTATTGGCTTATTTTTATTTCTCAGCTGTCTATTAAGGAGACTAATGAAAATAAACACTGATTCATCATATGATAATTAAAATATGATCATGCAGAAAGCAAACAAATAAAAGAAACCTTCACAGTCTTAAAGTTTTAAAATGTGCCTTTTTTCTAATCCGGAAATTACTAGTTTTTCCACAAGAGAAATACTGACTACATGTGTTTATATAATGCTAGTCGGCAAAGTCTGGTACACAATATCACAACATACTAGCATTCTTCAAAACTCAGACTGCAGGTAGAATACTTTTCCTACTACAGCTTCTAAGTTACTGTTTTGATTACTGTGTATCTGGCAAAATAGTAAAGACTAGGGCTAGACGTGTAGTTTAAGTTCTTGGCTACTATGTTTGTTGTCCAAATCTAATATTAGTGATTTAAACTTCTTGTTCAGCTGCTAGGATTTAGCAATCTTTCCATAGACTTTAGTTTTGATTTTTTTTTCAAAATTTTCAAAATTATGCAATATTATATAGAATCCAAAAGAAATAAAATTTCCAATAAAAATAAAAAAAATAAAACCCCCACAACCTATTCCAAAGATATCATTCTGAAGTAGGAGGAAAAAAAGATACTCAACTCAACAGTTTTAAGTAGCCTCGTGATTTGTTGGATAACCTATTTGTGAATTTCTGGGGCTGGCAATTGGTAAGAGAGTGCATGAGACTTACAGACTTGTTGAAGCTGCTACACAGCAGAGTAATTAGGGTGATCTATGTGGAATAATGATGAGCTGCTATTATAACAAAACATCTCTTCCAGAAATGTAGCATTTTTCTGCTTGTAATTATCCTTTGTTGTTTAAGACTTCCAATCATTTAAAAGCCTGTAGCAAGGAAAGAAAGGTTGAAGGTGGATATATACTGTACATATCTAACATCTCTTTACTGAAGTAAAAGCAGCTTAGCTTTGCTTTGTGTTAAAGACCTTCTGTCTAAAGAAGGTGCCAGTATTTTAACAAGAAAATTCATTAGTATTTCAGGGTTGTTCTAGTTTCAGGTTTTCAGATTTTTGTAGAGTTTGTTTCACCTCCTTAATTACAGCAGCATCTGTGCTGATGTTGTGTTTCTTGTGTGCAGGATCATGCAGACATTGAGTGGAAGTTTGCTCGAACAAAGCTCTGGATGAGTTACTTTGAAGAAGGAGGAACTCTGCCTACTCCTTTTAATGTCATACCAAGCCCAAAGTCTCTGTGGTATCTGGTCAAATGGTTATGGAGACACCTTTGCAAGAAAAAAATTAGGAGAAAGCCTGAAAGTTTTGGAACAATAGGCGTAAGTTCTGTGTTTTACTCTGGCTGTAGCCCTCCTCTTTGCTATATAGATGAGTCTTTCTCAGCCTTACAGAGCATCCAAACTGCCAAATAACATGCATATGAGTAGAGAATAATTCGAACAGAGAATGTTTATTTTTTACATTCATGTCTATGTATTTGACTGAGGAGAAAGCATCATCATATTCCTGTGCAATGACAATATAAACCATGACTGTGCCTCATCTACAGATAATGCAAGAAAGATTAAAAGCAATACAAATATGAGAGATCAAATGTGTATGCTTGTCTGCCAATCCCAGAGATGTGGCTGATGATCTCTAGCTCAAGTGTCACAGTTCAAGTATCATTGACATATCATGAACCACAGACTTGTATATGAAGTATTCATCATGGGATATTCTCTGTCTCTCTCTCTCTCTCCATGTAATCGAATGGGTTTACCATAAAAGCATTCTTACCAAAAGCTGTTCCATTAAAGAAAACATTTTGAAAGGTAACAGCATTTACTTGGAATTGCTTACTTGAATTACAGGTAGAGTTATTTCAGAATCACATTGGTACCCTATTCTAATAGTGCTGATGAGCAGTGAAATTGCTATTAAAAAAGAGAGGAGAAGACACGCAAGGGGAGCAAGAGTAGTCCTGCACCTGGATTCAGCAGATGCCTGTGTAATATCTCAGCCACAGACTTTCTCTGGTAGCTGCAGTGGGTAAAGCAGATTTGAATTTGTCCCTCATAGCTTTATGCAGTTGAGATACTGCATTCAGCAGCACCTTTTTTTCTATATCGCCAGAGGAAATATCCAGGCAACAACCTAACCCACCAACAACTAAATCTTTCTAGTTATGTTTTCTGCATTTCCCATAGCGAGCGAACCAGAACCTCAGTAACTAGACTGCTTTTAGCCAATTCCAACATAAAGAAAACCTTTGTGGGTAAAATGTGGATAATGGCACTGTGCCTATATGATAGGGATTTGGCGAATATAAATGTTTTCAAGTCTGTTAGGAACTCCAATAGCAGAGCATTAAGTGAGAGTACGAGAGTATTGTGTGTGGGTAAGGGGAAGAAGAAAGGGTTACAGTCCTCATGCTGTTAACCCTGGTAGCAAAATTTCCATTCATTTCAAAGAAGCCAGGGGTTACAATACAGTTCTTTGCTGGACCATTACTCTATTGACCTTTTCTTTGTGTTTCTTCCCAGTTTCTTGAGAAGTGAGTAATAAGGATAGGCTTTTCCTGCATATTCTCGCTGTCATATCCTGGCATTCAGTTTAATCACCAGATATACTTGGAGGAGCAAGTTCACAGGGGTGCACAGTTATATGATAAAGAGGAAGAGTGGCATATAAAACTAATTCACAATTCCTAAGCTGATGAATGGATTGATGAATGGATTTTGTCCTCTTTGTGGAAAACTTCTAATCAGGCTTAACCAGTTGACATTGTGAAAGCAAAATATGCTTCACTTAACTGTCATACTTGTGGATAGGAAAGAAAGGAGGATGACATTGAAACAAACCAATAATAGACTGCAAGAAAGAAGCACTGAAAAAAAAGCATTAAAATTAGTATTAGAAAAGCAGTAGAGAAAGACAGTGATTCAGCTAGAAATAAAAATAAAAGACATGAACTAGCATGAATGGTGAAGAATTACAAGAATAAAACATCACTGTGTAACCTGGCAAGGGAAAGAAGTAAATGCAGATACCAACAGGAGGAAAAACTGTGAGATTTTTGTTAGAAAGAGAATATCAAGGAAGTGGTGTACTTGCATGTGTGGGAGAGTGGGCAATGCTTCTAGGCATTTCTTAAACATTTGGTAGAGATGATTAGCTAGTGTAAACTGATTGAGTGATATTAAAATTAGTGGAGCAATGCCAGCGTATAGCAGCTGAGGCTCTAGGGTTGGTTAACACAATATGCCTGTTTGACTGAGAGAGATCCAGAATACCCTTATATATCCCAGCAAAACCTTCAGGACGATATTTTCTGTCAGACTTCCCATCCACGATAGGGGATATTTTTTCCCTCTCAAATAGCAGCTCTGGGAGTAAACTCATTCCTGGCTCTGTGCAATAATAAAGTAAGAAACAGGGTGCTCTCAGCCCCCTGCTGAATGGCATGGTGAGGAAGGGGGTTCAGAAAGATCACCCCCTGGTTCCTGCAGCTGCCTCCTGCTGGGGTGCATAAATACCACCTTCTAGAAATTAACAGCTTGGGCTTTGGAAAACTGGTGCAGCAAAGGGTCAAAGGGCAGGGAGTCTATACACAGAGCTGGTTGGGAATTTTTCCAAACAGAATTTTCTTTTTTTTTTAATGAAAAAAATACAAAATCCTTAAACCCCAAACTTCTTCATTAATATATACCAGTTTCAAAGAAGCTTTTGTTGGGAAAAACTTTTCAGCTTCAGGATGAAATTTCTGTTTGGAGCGAGAAGGAGCAGGTGCCAAGTAAAGCAAATAGCTTGGGCTAAGGGAGACCCAGGTTCATTTCTATTCTCCAGTGGATATTTAATTATTTACCCCAAGCAGAACAGCTCTGACAGGAGAGATTTCCATCTCAAAATCATTAAGACCCTGGAGGGGAAACGTACTCTCTTGGGAGAACAGAAGAGAAGGATCTGAACCTGACTTCCTTATGATTTGAATGTGAACCACTAATTACTGAACTGTTTGGGAGCAGAGGACACAGGTGAGGGAGAAATGTAGGGCATTTTTGATTAATTTCTGTTGAGTAAATAAAAAAAAAAGATGAAAGTGGAAATCCCAAAGTCTCTGAGACAATAGGACCATATCCATCACTAGTTTCCACTACAGAATAAGTACTTAGCTGCAAGTAGAGCTGAAACCCCTCTGAAGTGGGGGGCTCATGGCAACCAAACTCCCAGCTGCCTGGAAAAAGTGAATGGCTGTGTCTGACCAGGCAGTCATGTCAGTCCACACACCTGGGCATCTCATAAAACTACAAAGTTCTTCAGCTATATGGATGTGTGGATGTCATGTTCTCTGTGAGGCAGAACTCAGATTTCAAAACATTTTGTTCTGCAACCTCTAAATGCTAACTTTCCTATTAGGAAGCCCTAATTAGCAGTGACGTCCTATGGTGTTTCCCAGTAGAAGAATCAGTAGTGTGCATCCAAAGGCTGAGTCAGTGCTAGAGGATACAAAACAGATGATAGACATAATGGAGCTGGCTTGTTAAAGCCAGCGTTTTTCAAGGATCAGGCATGGTACCTGCATAAGAAACCTTAGTACCAAAAAGCCAGGATTCATGAGCTAGGAATGGATCAAGGATGTATTAAATGTGTCATCAACAAACCACTGTAAAAATATATACACCTGTACACTTGAAAGTTCATTATATGCAGGCAGAACTCACAAAGAAAGGGTTCAGAGTCAGTATAGTCTACAGCAGATGTGCTAGTGAAAGGATTTATATGAAGCTTTTCTTATGGGTACAGAATTAAACCTATGCATTTATTTCACATTTCACTGTAAAATAAAGCAGAGCAGACAGCAACTGCAGAAAGTATTCTGCGAGACAAGAATCTGCATTTGTTTTATTTATAGGAGTTATTAGCTTTACCTGAACTGAAGTGCGTTTCGATTACACCTTAAAGTGTTTTTCCCTTTACCTGTGAGTCAGATCTGTTGTTGAGAGCTTTCTTAGCCACGGACTCCCTTAGTGCTTTCTCAGCAGCGATGGAACATCTCCATCGTGTGGTCAACTGCGAAAAATCAGATTTTTTTTTTTTTTTTCTAAAAACCGGCTAAAGACGGGTGGTGGGAGCCTTCCCACGGCTGCCTTGCCCCCTCCGGCCCCGGCGGTGGGCAGGCTGCCCATCCCTCCACCCTTAAACACAAGGGATTTCCATCTTCTCTTTGGGTGAGGCATAGATACAGAAACATGATCGGGAAAAACCCCGAAGACAAGATGGTTATGTATAAAGCCCTACCCCACAGTTGCTGTTCAGAGTGATTAGGAAATAATGCTTTTCACCTTTCTATTTTTTTTTTGCCAAGCCCAACCACACAGCTGCTGCCACCCTCAAATGAATTACAAACAAGAAATCAACCCTAAAGTGTAAACTGATTCCAAGCACAGGGAAATTGTTAATCATAAATTGCAAATTAGTTTCAAATAAAAGGAGATGACAAAAATACCTTACTGTGCCTGCCTCATTATGCAACCGAGCTCAATTTTAACAAGTCCCTTGGATGTCCTTTTATCCTGTTCTAAGATGCTGTTAAATGTTCTGTTTGGTAGAAATACAATCAGTGCTCAGACACCTTCTTTTCTCGCCAGCAGCAGATATAAAAACTGAAGTTAAAATTGTAAGTCTTTCACCAGTCAGGGATAATTAAGGTAGAGAATACAGAGATGTGACTCAGTATGCTATTGAGGACAACAGGAATTCAAGGACTAAGTTATTCAGGCCTTTCCACCCCCCCCGCCATCTTCTTGTGGACAGCCCTTAGATACAGCAGTATAATCTAATGCAACGCTTGCTTGAAGCCTGTACCATGCTTTCATCCTACCACACTTCTTTTTGCTGTTCCTCTTCAGAGTTACTATCCCTCGTACGCTCCCTCCTTATCAACACCAAACTCGGCATTGCAAGCTAAGTTTCTTTCTTCCATACCCCTCTGTGTGACCAAGTGTTATGGGTTTGTGTGGCACGGGGTTTTTTTGGTAATGGGGTAGGGGCTGCAAGGCTGGCTCCTGTGAGAAGCTTCTAGAAGCTTCCCTGGCTCCAAGTTGGACCCATCTCTGGCCCAGGCCAAGCCCATCAGTGATGGTGGTAGCACCTCCGGGAGAACAGATTTAAGAGGGGAAACTGGGCTGGGCTTAAACCATGGCACCCAGTGTTTTTAACAGGGAACTAAGCAGGAAATTTTCTCTTTAGTATGGTTTTATAGTGCAGGTTTTGGTTATGTCTGTCTCTTTTAGAGACATTAGGAGCCATATCAAGTGTCTTGCTACCACCATGCTTATGTCAAGCTTTTCTCAATTCAGTAAAACACACTTCAGTCTCTGCAAGCGAGTGACATGATCACATTGTTCCCCTTCTATCTCAGATCAGTGACTTTGGGGCTCTGCAAGCAGAGACCTGGCTGCCCCATGACATCCAGGCCAATGCTGTAATAGCAGCACATTGATGAAAATGTAGAAAATCCATTTTGCCTTCCCAGTAACACCATTCTTCCTTCTGTAAAGCTAATGACAGGCTTTGCTCCAATACTGCCATTTTTCAACAGATTTTGAACCAAGTTTCTCAGCTTGCTAGATACCACATATTGCACAGACCTGCTGTTTTCCTATGCTGTAAGTATTTTACTACCAAAGAGGGATTAATGGTTTTTTGTTCTGTTCTTTTCTTTTCCTTTCCTTTTTTTCAGAGGCGTGCAGCTGACAATCTGAGAAGACATCATCAATACCAGGTACAGGCCCATGTTTATTTTTTGGGCAATTATTTTTCTATGCCTCCAAAAGGTCTTCATGAGGGAATAAGAAAGAAGTATTTAATGAGAAAGCAGAAAAAAAAAAAAAAGAAAAAAACACAAAATGGATATTTATTTCATCCTCAGCAAATAAGCATAGTATTTTTGGTGTTCAAGCAACAGCATTTGAGAAGTAGGGTTGTCTACTTTTGGGGTGCAAAATGATATTTTCTAGAGCAATAATATCCTAATCAGTATTTTGCCCACTGGAACATGGATTGCCTTTAAAAAAGCAAACAAATAGTCCCACCTCCCTGCTGAGATTCATCAGGATCATATATGCAGCTCACTGACATGTTCCATCAGAACGTGCTCTCCATCTGTCTGGCTCTGGTCCCCCATAGATAACTTCCTGTCCCTTAATAACCCCTCTGTCTAGATCCCCTGTAAGCTGTTCTTCTTCTCCATCCTTCTTACTTTGGCCTCTGAGGTTTTGAGATTTTTGTAGCACAAGGAATAATTTTCAGATTTATTTTCAAATTTTTTTGTGTTAAAAGGGCTGCAAGTTAAATGAGATGTGGGCTGTGCACTTGTAGGTTTGATAATTAATTGCTTCCGTATGGGAAATTACTAGGTAAACTAGGGCTCTACCAACCTGAAAAAGAGACAGCTGTGGGAAGTACTACAGGGATCTATAAAATCATGGGGAAGGTGAACACAGAGCAGCTGTTTACCATCTCTCCACAAACTGAACACCAGACACGTACTACACCGCATTAGTAAGGCTGTAGGCAGCACTTTGAGGGAAGTGATTATTCTCCTCCAGCCCACGCTTTCAAGACTGTATCTGGAGCAGTGTGTCCTGTTTTGGGCCCCCCACTACAAGAGAGATGTTAGCAAACTGGAAGGAATCCAACAAAGGACCACCAAGACGGTTAGAGGGCTGACATAAAAGGAGGAGCTCGGACTTCAGCGTGGAGTAGGTTAAGGCGAATCTAATCGGTGTCTTCAGTAACACAGTGGGTGGTTAGAGAGAAGAAGGAGCCAGATTTGTCTTGGAAGTGCACAGCAAAAGAACAGGAGTCAATGGACACAAGTTGCAGGAAGGGAAATTCTGTAAGGAAAATCATCACAGTGAGGGCAATAAAGAATTGGAAAAAATTGCTCAGGGAGGCTGCAGCATCTTCACCCTTGGAGATATTCAGCACTTGACTGGACATGGCCCTGAGCCTGTCACAGCCCATTAAACCTAGAGCTATCATTTCTGATTCAGAAAGTCCCTGAATCTCACATCGCAGGAGGCTTGGGAGAGTATAGCTGGAAATAACATTATGCAACCGAACTAAACTTGCACTACTCATGAGGCACCAGCAACTGCTCGCTGTCAGACTGCATGTTACTGGCATGAGACATACCTTTCACCAAATCCAATATAGCCCTTCTCAGGATGATTAGTATCAGCACTTTCCATTGAAAAGCAGAACAAATTTTCAACCAGATCTAAGGTTTGTACATTTTTTGTCATGTTCCTAAGCACAAAGAAATCCAAACAGGCCCAGTGAGTATAGGTTTAGTAACTAATACCAAGAAAGCTAACACAGTATTTTATATTTTTAGGAAGTTATGAGAAATCTGGTTAAGAGATACGTTGCAGCAATGATAAGAGATGCCAAAACTGAGGAAGGACTGACAGAAGAAAATTTTAAGGTTTGCATTTATTTATATGTTTATAGGTGTTTTATTAAGATATTATAAGACTGTGAAGCATATTTCTCACACTCCTCCGTTGTTCAAGTAGGATATAACTCGCTTTCTAGAGTAATGTCTGTGTGCTGATGAACCACACACAGATAGTACTGTACATGGACTCCAGCAAGTCTCCTTCTTTCTTTAGCTGGAGCAATAATCAGTTTTATCAGCTAGTTTGAATTGTGCCCACATAAGGGGACACCAAAGTGGGACTAAGTGCGTGTAACAACATATTTACTAAAGCAAGATGCAAACAGTTTCAGCACCTTAGGAAATAGAATTTTTCTGCTATAGAGTGCTGTTGTGCATTTATTTGTAATGGAATACCTTTTATATGACTTAAAAGATGGAAAACTTAAATAAGCAGTCAAACATTAAAATCCTTTGACACAGATAAAGTGAACAGGGCCATATATATCACAACACTTACATCCATCACTGTGTATTTCTAGCATCAAACATTTTTGTTACTATTGGCACCTCAAACTCCAAACATTCAAAATGACATTCATCTGCCTCAGCTTACAAAGATACAGCCAGAGCCTGAGCTAATTGCTTCATTATTGCTTCATTCAGATCATCCTGAGTGCCATCACGTGGCACATACAGGACAACCAGGGGATCAGGCCCAGTCAGCGTGGGTTTATGAAAGGCAGGTCCTGCTTGACCAACCTGATCTGCTTCTGTGACAAGGTGACCAGCTTAGTGGATGAGGGAGAGGCTGTGGATGTTGTTCACCTGGACTATAGTAAAGCCTTTGACACCGTTTCCCACACCATTATCCTGGAGAAACTGGCTGCTCATGGCTTGGATGGGCGTAGTTTTCACTGGGTAAAAAACTGGCTGGATGACTGAGCCCAAAGAGTTGTGGTGAATGGGGTGAAATCCAGTTGGCGGCGGGTCACAAGTGGTGTTCCCCAGGGCTCAGTATTGGGGCCAGTTCTGTTTAATATCTTTATCAATGATCTGGACAAGGG
>JANXJC010000026.1:667636-694102 GCA_027564655.1 Leptodon cayanensis
GAGCTGGGGCTGTTTAGTCTGGAGAAAAGGAGGCTGAGGGGAGACCTTATCGCTCTCTACAACTGCCTGAAAGGAGGCTGTAGTGAGGTGGGGGTCAGTCTCTTCTCCCAAGTAACAAGCGAAAGGACGAGAGGCAACAGCCTCAAGTTGCGCCAGGGGAGGTTTAGAGTGGATATTAGGAAAAATTTCTTCACGGAAAGGGTTGTCAGGTATTGGAACAGGCTGCCGGGGGAAGTGGTTGAATCACCATCCCTGGAGGTATTTAAAAGATGTGTAATGTGGCAGCTGGGGATATGGTTTAGTGGTGGACTTGGCAGGGTTAGGTTTATGGATGGTCTCAATGATCTTAAAGGTCTTTTCCAACCCAAATGATTCTGTGATTATGCCTTTAGAGAAAATGAGGAGAAATAGGGACCTCCTGAAGGCAAGGTCCCTTCTCCCGAGACAGGCCTTTAAGAGCCAGAGGTTGCACTGGCTGAAAGCAGCCTGCAATGATTAGCTCTGACTTAGCTGCTAGCTGCCAAACATTTAGTGGAAATGCACCAAGTCCTGCCTGCGCTGCTGCTCACAGGGAAGTGTACACACACGTGTATGCCTTGTGCATGCATGTGTCCCCGTGTGTGTTTGTAAGGGATGGTGTTAAGAGCTGATCAAAATGCTGTTGTTAGGATGGGATAGTACTGTCTAGCAGATGGGCTGTAGGACTTCAAGTTGCGCATGCTCCTTCCTCCACCACTGTCGGTGATTTGTACGAGTGCTCTAGGCTAAGGTGCATTTACTCTGACATTTCCTCTGATAAAATTGCTAATCACTTTTCTGTCTTACCTGGAAGATCCATTAGACAGTCTGCAAAGCACCTTTAAGATGCCAGGTATTATCCAGATGGTGAAGTTTATTACTGATCCCTAGGAACAGCCTTTTTTTTTTTCTTTTTTTTAATTACAAGAGGAAAAGTCAAATTAGCTTTCACGTTCTGATGTTTCATCTTCCTAATTTTTAGGAGTTAAAACAAGATATTTCCAGCTTTCGTTTTGAAGTCCTGGGTTTGTTAAAAGGAAGCAAGCTGTCTAATTTGCAGACTGAAAAGATGAACAAAGACGCTGCCTCTCTGTCAGAAAATGAAGAAAATAGTGAGAGTGAAGGAAGCAAGAAAGGAAAGAAAAAGACCTTCAGCCTTTTTGACATAACAACGATGATTCACCCAAGATCAGCCACTATTGCCTCTGAAGCACATAATGTGAGCAACGGCTCAGCAATGATGGTGTCAGAGTCCACTAAGGAGAAACAAAAGCGTGTGAATTTCGTAACAGACATAAAAAATTTTGGGTTATTTCACAGACGATCAAAAACAAATTCTGTGGAGCAGAGTACAGATAAAATATACACTGTTTCTGAAGAAGTGTCCCGTCAGCAGGCAGAAGAACAATGCGAGAAAACTGCTGAACTGGAAGAGGGAGAACTGACCATGAACTGTGAATTAAACATCCAAAGTCCTGACGAAAAGTGCGTGTTAGCCGAGTCACAAAATAACAGTGACTCTTCGGATTCACAAGACGAGGGAAGTATTTGTGCTTCAGAAACAGAGAAAGTGGAGTTACAGAACTCAGAATCAGCCACACCACAGGATCAGCTGGACAAGGAGTTGGACATTCGCATTGACTGCGATGGGAAACAGGAAACAATTGATCAGGGTGATTATGTGATAACAAGGTTGTGATGCTTACAGGAGGAAGGATTTACAAATATATATATTTTGCATAGTGCTTTTGGGGGGGAATGTTTTAAGAATTACATTAGCAAATGCAGAATTACACTTTATAGTACTCAACTGTGGCACATGATCTTGTAACATAGTAGTCAAGAGAAAGATAATACAGGGACCTTCTGTTTTGTAGCCTGCTTTAGCTTTCACAATTTGTTTTACATTTTTTAATAAATGGAAGCATCTTGTATTCTTGTACTGTTGCAATAACCCACAGAAACTTTTTAGCTATCTTTTTCAATTACAACAAATGCAATTTCTCTCATATGATCGTTGACTCCTATGATAAATATTTTTCTATGCAAATAAAAAGTAGCTTAAGAGACTTGTAAGCCTTTATTTAACTTTGTAGTTTCTTAAAAGATTCTGGGCACCATAATAATCATAAACTGCTCTTGTCAGCATAATTCATGTCAAGCTATTAGAATAACTTATTTAAATTGCTAGAAACTTGATTTGTTTCAAAAGCTATACAGAATCACAAGATAAAGTATATTCTTTTATTTATTGAAGGAATATGAATACCTGTAAATTATGAAAGATCAGTCTATTTGATTATTTAATTACAGCTTCTCCCTCCCAGCGAGGATTATCACCGTCCTGATACCACTGTTAGAAATGCATTTGCAGGATTTGAAGACTGTAAAAAAAAGTTTCTTACAGTAAAAGAAATAGCTGTGGCTTGCTAAAAAGCTGATGACGGATTACTCCCTGGAAATCTGTAATCACAACAGCTACTGCTTCTTCAACCATTCATTTTTCCAAACATGGACAACCTATGCACTTTAATATTCAACTGCTTATTAGCTTTTGCCTTCACAATACACTCCTATTTCCTAAGAGAAAGATACTTCAGGAATAAACAAACATACAATGATCCCCTGAGTAGTTGGAAAAATATGGCAATTTGTTGAGAAGTTTTTAAAGGCAAGCCTTAAGAGAGTTTCTTTGACAATTTCAGAGTTTGGGGGAACCTGTTTGGAGGTTTTATAAAAAATACTTAGACATTTAAATGTATAAAGAAAATCTAATAGTATTTTTCATAACTGATGAGTGACTTATTGTCTTAGTCAAAAACAGTATTTTTAAAATTAAACAGTCTGTTTCTTTTTAATCGGTGACTGGTGTCCTACATTATTAAAAATGTAATTTTACAACTGACCTAAGAATGACCACCCTCAAACTCTCAGCACCATGCTTCTCCTCCCTTGGAAACATGTGAATATACCCTATCAGTGTGGTCATTTCATTCTTAACTTCCCTAGCCCTGCCATGATAGATTTTGTAGTTCATATTAGCCTGTGTTAAGGAACCTCCAGATGCATAGAGTACACTTACATTCCAGATGGAAACCATCACGTGTAACTCCCACCTTGTAGGACCTGACCTAAAGCCATACCATTCTGGATCTAAACTCTCCTCGTACTGAACTGAATTTTGAAAATCCAGACAGACCCCTCTCATCTCTATACTTTTAGGTGAGTTTTCCAGCTCTGCTTTACACATGTGTTACTCTCTCTGAGCTCACATATCGAAAGCTTCCTTCCTGCACATCTCTGTGCCATGGCACCTAGGAGTGAATTAGTTGAACCAAAATGGAAAATATGAGCAGTAATTGGAAAATAGTTTGTATAGCTTTGCAACAATGCATTCAAACCAGATTTGACTGCTAAGATATAGTTGATTTCCATCTTGGCCTCTTGACTTTTCTGTGGACTCCCTCTCCTTCATGTCTCTCTCCTTGTCCACCTTTAGATTGTGAGCTCCTCGGGGCAAGGCCTGTAGCTTTTCTGTTTGGAAAGCACCTGAATTATTACAAGCGTAACAAGAAATAAATAATAATAATAATAGTGGAATACCTTCATATTATTTTTACTACGTCAACTCTTTTAGAGAGTTCTCTTTTCTACTGTAACATTTATGCTAAGAGTGACATAAAGCCAATGTGTCACATGTTGTCACAAAGTTCTCTATATCCCAGTCCACAGCCCTTCTCCACCGTCGATTTCGTTGTCTCATTCTTCATCGTGGTTTGTAGCACCTTGGAGTCCTAAGCTTACTACCTTTCACTACCCAAATTCAAAACAAACAGTCCTTGCTCCAAAGAGCTTCCAATGCAGCCCAGCCACGTGGTTTCACTCCAGACAAAATGTGCCTGAGCAAGGTGTTTATAATGCCACCAGCACCATTATCAGAACAACTACCACAGCTCTAGGAGCTCTGCATGTTATTCTGCCATCATAAGAGCCTGTTTCTCCTGTGCATGAATTTCCCAGCAGGGCAAAACCACAGGACAGTTAACCTGAAACATCGGCCGTGCCGTCACATCATGACCCCACTGGGCTGGGAGTCGGTCTAAGTCTTGGAGTAGATACAAGACAGAACAGCAAAGACAGCGCAGGTGGGCAAGATTCTTAGGCATAGGGCCATGACATTGTATTGCATAGCAATAGGTGGTCAGTCTTCTGCTGTCTTTTTTCTTTCTTTTACAACCAAATGTTGAAATGAAGGTCTATTAAATAAAGCATACTTCAAATCAACATTTGCTGTATTTTTATGTGATTCTTAGGCATTGAAGCCTGACACCAAAAAGGACTTGATCCCATTTGATTTAAATTTAATGGCAAATAAGCATCTCATTCTGTGAAAACAGGTAAGAGTCCAAAATATGTCCAAATTTGAAATGGTGATGGACTTTTATTGCTTTGCAGGCAGCCGAAAAAAAACCCATTTCTCATTGGATGCCTCCAAGAGGACATCTGTGCCAAGAAAGATTTAGAGGTGCACACAGCAAGGCTTGTAACACAACAGCAGAGTCATCGTTAAGCTTTGCAAAGCCGAGCGTACTTTCTCCTCAAGAGAAATAAAAGGTTCAGAACTACCTGTCTCTGCCTGCAGCCTCTATTATCATCAGTGTAGGAGGAACACAAAAAAACCCCAGGATATAAACACCTATAAAAGGCAGTCTTTTGAAGCAGACCTTAAAATCGTGAAATGTTTCAAGGAATTAGAAAATCGTCTTAATACAAAGGGGTTTAATCCCAATATTATGCTGTTCAGAATGTTCAGAAAACATTTTTAAAATTTATACTTGGGTTTTTTTTTTTTGGTAAGGACAAAACCTGACTGCCCTTTGCATTTTCATCAGCCCCTGGAGCAACAGAGAGAGTGGAAACAGCACAGCAGGACTCTTCTACCCTGGCATAGCTGGGCAGGAGCCAGCTTGAATTCTTGCAACCCAGTCCTCCCAAGCGCAGCAGGTCTGAGCCAAACCAGGCTGCGTAGTGGGTGTCTTTGTCAAGGTCGGTTTGAATTCCACTCTCCCCAGGCTACACGCTGATTCACAGCCAGAGGTCAGGGATGCAAGGACTGCAGGCCGTACCTTCAAAACAAAATTGCAAAAGCTGCTTCTGGCTCTGCATGCTCCGCTGGCCCTCGGGGGCACTGCGGAGGTCGGAGCTGCGCATCAGAGCGTCCAGGCTGGGGGCCCCGCGAGCCGGCCGCAGGCCACCGCACTACCTGCGTGTGGTACGGCATCGCCAGAGAGCACGCCAGCTAGCTGTCCCTCGGGGGAAACCGTGGTCCACGCGTTGAGGCCGTTACATTTTGGCTGCTGTGGGCCAAACACCTCACACATACAGTTTGTACGAGGCATTTGGCACGCGGCACTTTTTTTTTTTTTAATATGTCAGGATTTAACGAGAAATTCTAAAACTTTCCTAATCTGATTTTTTTCTGTGAATAAGTAGTGTCTAGTTCCAGGAGAATGTCTATCTTCATCATAGCTATAACTGTTGAGAGCTGTAAAAGGTGAGGAAGTTTCTGGTATTTGGGCACCCAAATATTCTTCAACAGAATGTTTGAAACAAGAATATCTTTCTTAACAGCATCCTTGGACCAATCTTTCAGGAGAAGAATTTTTGTGTAGCTTCCTCACAGGAATAATGCATAGCCAAAAGACACAAATTATTATATGTCCATCTCAAATTCTACTATATATGTATTGCAGGCTATAACATCCCATTTCCTCTATAAACCTCAGATGAGCATTTAATCAGATTCTGGGAAGCAGCATGAAAGAGGAAGGAAGTGGATCATGCTTAAAGATTGTGATGAGGCAATGAACTTTTGAATACAGTTCAAAACATTTGGTATCAAGTTTTCTTCTGAGAATCTAGAGGTGCAAGTTGGACAACAACATAATCCATCCTCATTTTAAAGTCTCTTAAGAGATACCAACGGCTTTACTGAGCAGGGCAACCTCACAAAAACAGCAGTAGTGGTAATGGTAATTGTAGTGGTAGTGATTGCAGTAGTAGTAGTACTGGTAGTAGTAGTAGTAAGTGTAATAATAAGAATCCTATGCATTTACCCCTGGGAAGCGGCACTCCTCAGTTCTAATCCCTGCCAGTTCCACATGGTGCTTCTCCATTATCTTTCTCTCACCTCTCTTTAACAATTCAGTTGGTGATGACCTTGTTGATAATGCAGTCTCTTTAAAGGGAACATACTCACTATTGCATTTATGAGTATCAGAACTGTGCTTGCAATAGGGACAGAGGAAGTATTCAAGATATAAAATAGGAGCTTCCATAAAGATTGAACCTCTAAAAACGCTAATACTTTCTAATTACTAATTACCATTACTAATGCTTTCTAGTCTGGAAATTAGTAATGGAACCTCACACATGCAGAACTCATGGGAAACTCTTCTGCTGCATGGAATCAAGAGTTAATTCATAAGAGCTTGCATACTTTTTATTCAGTGGAACAGAAAAAGCAAGAATAGCCCCATCTATATTTGTTTTGTATGCTCAACTTTTAAAAAACCCAAGGCATTCACAATAAAGTTATGCCATGAATATTTAAACAGGCAATAAAAGTCCATGGTTAGTGAGGAAGATAAAATAACCTTCTAGAAATCCATGTGTTTCAATTTAGCAGGTTAGTAAAAAGCCTTTTTTCTCCTGTAATAGAAAATCTTTACAGATTGCAATACTATATCCCAAAACTCTAGTCCCCATTAAAAAAAAAAATAATTAAAAAAAAAATCCCCAAACCCCAAACAAAAATACACAGATTTTTCAGACTTCAGAGATTCATGGGGGTTTTTTAGTATAAATGGTACCCTCAGAATATCTGAAAGCATTGAGCTAACCTTCCATAAATTTAATAGACAGCATAGACTGCTCCTTAAATGTGACCAAGTGAGAATAGTAACTGCAGAATAGCTCATTCTGGTTAATGACTAATTTTTAGTATAGAAAATGCAATTTACAAGATGAGAGATTCATACATCACCATTTTCTGAAAGTGTCAATTATATCTTAAAATAAATACAGTAAGTATTCATACACATTCCGAGAAACTCATGAAGTCCTACACAAATGCTCATTTCTGCAATAATTTTCATTCCTTTTTCTTCCACTCATCTTCACTGTCTGATGATTTGTTTTTACAGAGAACGTGTTGCTTTCCCAATAATGATAGATATCTTACACATTTCTACTACATGTTTCTAAAAGTAGACAGTAAGACCCAATAGTGCAGTATTTTACATTGCATCATCTGAAGTATAACCTGGGACCTTGTGTCCGTAGGATTACAGGATAGTTTACTAGGGAATACTAGAAATATTTTTGTTTGGATTAATTACATATGGCTAAATGACATCTTTCAGTACCACATCACAAACGTGAGGACCCATATCCAGCTACCAAAGCATGGAAACAATCTTTCTCCATGACTAATTAACTGAATCCAGTTCTACCCCAAGAAAAAGAAGTAAACAGAAAAAAGAAAATTGAGATATATTTTTTTTTATTAAATTAGACTTAGTGTAGTGTTTATTAGTAACCTTAGTTCCCTTCACTTTACTTAAGTAAAATTAAAGGGTTTGGTTTTTTCAGCATCTATTTTTTAAATGATACAGTTACTTCCTTGGTTTGCTTTGCAAGACACCAGACTTTGTATTTAATAATTAATAAGAATTTCATTAACTGAGAGATTGTAAATCAGGAGACCATTAAGGGAGACCTCATCTGAGGGCTGGTTCTACTGATTTTATTTTTACAGGATTGTAACTTCCCAAGATATAAAACTCCCTGACCATTTCCCAAATGAATTTACAGTCCTTGAATTATGCGGCTCTGATCTGAAATCAGATCCACATGGAGGAAGCATCAGGATTTCAGGCTCAGCAAAACGTGCTCTGCTCATTTTAAGAGTCTACAATAATGATTTGGTTTCAGGAGAGAGGCCCATTGAGGTATGATTTATAGTCATTTAAGAGTCATGTCTAAAGAATAATAACAATAATACAAAAAATAGATACACACAATATAAGTTGGAAAAAACAGGGAATAATCCATGTTTCAGTATTTAAGCAACAGACTTCTGTCTAAAACAGGCCAACCCAAAGCATCAGTCCAAACATCCAGACTTTGTAAAAGTCACACTCAAACCCAAATATCCTCAGAGAAATGAATACTGACAAATTTTACTCATTAAGGACCATATACGGTGGGGAAAGAGTACTTAATTTTGGGAGCTACTTCTTTGTTTGTTTGTTTTCTATTTCTGCTGAACACAAATAACCTCTGAAACCCGAAATATTCCCACACGCTGACACCCTGGAGCTGATGAAGAGAGAACCAGATGTATGATACTGAGCCAAGATTTATCCAGCATGGTCGAGATAAGTGATGAAAGACCAAGTGAAAGCAATTATAAACCTGAAACCGGCTGTTAGTATTGCAAAATACAAGAATTTTTATAAGAAACTAGGAAAAAACACAGTTTTCCTGGGAAATCAATTTTCCACATAAAGACAGGATTAAAATCTCATTTGAAGTATTCTCGTTAGTCAACTTCTGAAATCTCACCTGGGATTTGCTTACTGATCTTCTGTGACACTGTCATTAGTATCAAAGAAAGCATAATAAGATAGACCTATGTTATCTCCAGACTCTGCCAAATTGATTCTTCAATCTAGGAGCAACATTTTAGGCTTTATTTTGGCTTATTTTCCTCTCTGGCCTGTTTCTTTCTCAGTTTAAAAAACAGAGAAGAAATACAAGTGGAAGACAGACTTTTAGTTCACATCTTTATACTTCAGACAAGAGTAACTATCCCATTAAACAGAGATAATGGTTCATCCCAGAGACAGGTACATCACAGAGCAAGATGGAATAACTCCTCTCTCTACATCTGTTTAAGATAATAGATGTGCTGGAAACTTTAGAAGTACATTACAACAATATCACTATGTATTATTGCTGCATCTACAGGCCAAGACTGCTGCCTATTGGAAATGTTTATACCTGCAGCTGCAGCAGTCTGATGCAAGGCTGGGCTATATGGTGTGAGTAGGAGGGCTATACCTCATTTCCCACGCCATCTGAGTGGGAATACCCATAATGAACAGGATTTACAAGGAAATCACAGCATGCTAAGTCAAGTCCTCAGCACCTGCTTCAGGAATCACACAAAATCATTCCGTGAATGGTTCTTTGAAATCAATTCAATCAGTAAATGACACAGACGAACAATATACAAACCTCTATGTTCGCTTTGGTCCTTTCTTTTCCAGGCTTCTCTCTGGTATTCCAAACTGTCTTCCCTTCTGTTTCTATCTGTATTTACTATTGACTCTCCATCTTTCTAAATTCAGTTCTTTATCTCTTGCTCTTCCACCATTCTTTTCCCTGTTCTCACATCTCCTAGTCTTTTTGTATACTTTCTTTCCCTCCTCTGTCCTCGATGTTCACTCAGTCAAGTCACACAATCACACACAATTTCAGAAGTAGTATATGCACTCTTCATATATCACAAAAAAATGCAAGCAATCTGTCAACCTGATTAATCTATACTTCACCTCACATGTGGTGTGACCCAAAATAATTTTTTTTAATCATTTGTCTGTATTAAGCATGAGGTGGAACACCAAAGAACACTTTTTGTGTTAGGGGGTGTCCTGATTTTTGGCTGGGAGAGAGTTAATTTGCTTTCTGGTAGCTGGTATAGTGTTATGTTTTGGATTCAGTATGAGAAGAATGTTGGTAACATGCTGATGTTTTCAGTTGTTTTCAAGTAAGGTTCAGACTGAGTCAAGGATTTTTCAGCTTCTCCTGCCCAGCCAGCGAGAAGGCTGGAGGGGCACAAGGAGTTGGGAGGGCACACAGCCAGGGCAGCTGACCCAGAGTGGCCAAAGGGGTATTCCATACCGTGTGACATCATGCCCAGTATATAAACTGGGGGGAGTTGGCCTGGGTGGGGGGCAGATCACTGCTCAGGAACTAACTGGGCATCAGTCAGTGAGCGGTGAGCAGTTGCATTGTGCATCACTTGTTTTGTATATTCCCATCCTTTTATTATTATTATTATTGTCATTTTATTATTATCATTATTATTTTCTTCCTTTCTGTCCTATTAAACTGTTCTTTTCTCAACCCACAAATTTTACTTTTTGTTCCCCAATTCTTTCCCCCATCCCACTGGGTGGGGGGGGAAGTGAGCGAGTGGCTGCGTGGTGCTTGGTTGTTGGCTGGGGTTAAACCACAACAGGGGGTCATCATACTATATGACCTTTTTTCAGCTGACTTTGGATCACGATGCAATAAGCAGACACTACAAATATTGAAGAGTACTCTGAAAGCTTAAGCTGAGCATGAAGAAAACCATATCCAGCTGAAAATGCAGTTGGAATTTACCTCTAACAGTTTGGCTAGGGTATTTAGTCTAATACACCTACTTACACAAAAGGGACATCTGGTTTTTAATGAGGATAAGCAATGAGGAATTAGGATTATATTTCATCATTCTAATTTCCATCTTGGGACCTATTTTGTGTTTTACACATTCCCATCTGAGATTCATACTGATGCTTTCAGACAGGATCATTTCAGTTAATGGAAGGAAGAAGTGAACATCAAGATGACTAAAGCATTCTCACCATTTTCAGGAAAATCTACTGACTGATCTTTGCTTCCTTTTTAACCTTTTAAAATACAAACCAATTTTTAAAAATGAATCAAAATAACCTACTCTTTTTTGTTGCTGTTGTTGTTTCATACTTTGTTTATTGGCTATGAAACAAAGTTTTTGCTTTTCAGCTCTTTCCCAGAAATGTTCTATCCTTCCACTCCCTGGGAATATCTTGTATTCAAGTAGCGTATTTTCTGCCGTTAATCATGTTTTGTTTGCTAATCGTGACCTTGTGATCTTTGTATTTTTCCAGTAAATGACTTGGATATGTTTAGGATGTGCTTTTGATTTGGCATCAAGGCAGTGAACAAGCATATATTTTTAATATCCAAGCATGCTTCCTAATGCCTAGACCATCTCTTTTCACAGAGGTTCTTGAAATGATCACAGCAGAGGAGAAGCTAACATTTGCTTTATTGCACTATGACCTTGTTAACCAAATATTGAAAATTAAATACTTCGCTGCTATACCTGGAAGCAGACTTAAGCATTTCTTTTTTTAAAAAGGTAGATACTTTGTTATCTCTTTGTTTAGCACCCAAGCTTCTTTCACAATTTTTAAGGATTAGAAAGAATACCTCCGAGTAAAGTGACTTCAGCTACTCTGGGAAAAACTGAAGGAGGTGTTTCCCTCTGGCTTAGACTCCTAGGTGAGAAGAGGACTGGTCCTCTTTTCAAAATATTGGTAGACCTATTTTAAAGGACACGCAGCTCAGAAGAACAGGTTCCAGATCTTGCTCTCGGAGGTGCACATCTACAAAAAGATATCTCAAGGATCTTAGGGAGCCTGGAGGAAGCTTCCCACTCTTAGCTGAAATATATACTGTAAAAGAAGCCTGGATGTCCCAAATCCCAGCTAAGCACCCTGAACTGTTTCTCCATTTCCTCTTATCCAAAAAAGGTATTTATAAAGTAGAACAAGTCTAACAGGAGGACCTAAGAAAGATGCTTATTAATACAAAAGTCTGGTGGATTTGGCATTCGTCCTAGCTACAGCACACTGTCTGGTGGGACTTCACCACGGTATTATCAACAGCGAGTAGCTAGGTCCCCCCCAGACTACTGGAGTTCTCAGCATTAACCTACTCCGGTACGGAAGGCTAAGCACAGCACAGACCTAGCTGGGAAAACGCTTGGCCTGCCAAGGGCTTGTGTCCCTCCGGCACGACGGGCCTGAAGCTGCACCTTAGCCCGGGCTGCAGAGCGGTCTTCATTTGCAAGGAAAGGCAGCGACCGAGCGGCTGCTGTGACTTTGTCAGCAGCGCCTCCGCCCTGAACTTGGGCCTTCGAGTATTTCTGGGAGCGTCCCAGCCCCACCCACTCAATCCCCGGGAACACAAATACATCAGATGCCGAGCATCCATTCCAGTCCCAGAGCAAAAAAACCTAAGAGGTGGCTTAAAATCGTATTTCCCTTGTCCTTGTTTCTGCCTCGAACAAATTCAGGGGATTGATGTCTAATATTCTGTGAAATACAAGGAGCTGGTGTTTGCAGCATTATGTTACTGGTTTGACCTTGCCTTTGAAAAAACAAATCTAGGAAGAGATTTTGGTAACTACCTATTGCTGCATTCATTTTTTAATTGTCCATTAGTTTTTGATGGCTTAGTCTTGATGCTTATCAAGAACTACTTCCTACCTATTTTTATCACTTCAGTGTTGTAAAATCTCAAACTGAATTTTCAGACCTTTGTAGAGAACGTACAGACCCCAGGTAAGATTACAGTTTCAGAACACCTAACAGTCTTGAATATGTTCACAATACAGGAAATTTTTTAAATTAGATAGGATAAAAATATTATAAATTCAAAGAAAGGTTTTAAACATACCTAAAATGGCAGATCCAGGGCGAAAAAAAAATGAAACAAAACCAAAACCTGAAGCATTGGAGTACCTTTATAGGTCTGAGGCGAAAACACTTGGAAGTCTAAGACCTATTTCCAAACAGTTTTAGGATGCAAACAGAATAAGATACTTGGAATAACTTAACCTGAAACACGTCTTCTCTTTACTAAAAAAAAAAAAAAAGAAAAAAGTAAAAATTTTTAAATTCTACTCTTATTGACTCATGTTTGTTTCAGAGAACTCTTGTTATTTCAGAAAACTTTTTGCAAAAAGTTTTTTTTCTGCTCTTGAAAGGAGCTTACTCTTACCACGAGTAAACGGTCCTTAATCTACAAACACCACCATGCTTAACTTTGCACATACAAGTATTCCCACTAAAATTGAAACTGGATTGAATGTACACATGCAGCTTCCCCTTGCAAAATGACTGGCCATCTTTCATTTTTATATTGCTATGTTGACACTAATCAGTCAATGAAGCAACAGAAGTCTCTCTGCACTCTAATGCAGGCTGCTATCAACTGCTCAGCTGATTGGGTTGAAAAATACTAGCATCTTCAGGAAAAGGGGAGTACATTAGTATTAGCTTCTGATGTCAGAAGAGCAACATGATTTAGTCTCATGTAATCAAACACAGAACACATTAAATCTCAAAAATACTTTGCTTTGTGAAACTCAAAAGGAATATTTCCCCTGAAAAATTGCCCACAGCTTTGATAGAAAGCTGCAGGCTTCAGCTCTGACACTCAGAGGCTGTCATGGATTTGTGCTAAATAGTTTGTTGTGAAGTTTCTGAGTTTTTTCCTTTAGCACAAAGAGCTCCCCAAGCCTCTGAGGAAAGCCAGGAATGTGAAATATAGTCAATCTTTACAGATCCAGAAATTTCTGAATACTGTTCTATTAGTAATTTATGACTAACAGGACTTAATTCTACCTTTGTAATGAAATTCTTTACAACATATTAGGTCTCACATCCCTAGGAACATATAGGACTCTAGAATGATGGTGATTTGGGCTCTTTTTTGTTTATGTTGCATTGCACAGAATTCTGTTCCTTCCTCAGGGCCTACTTTTAGGTAGCTATTAAAGTAAAACAAGATCCATCCATGGGCTCTGCTCAGAATTCATCTTTAGATCCAATATGCTCTGCATGGAAAATAATATCATCAGTGTGAATGTCCCGTACTGCTCAATGTTGCAAATACATAAATGCACTATTTCAGCTTTTAGCAACACTTTTTTTTTTATCCATTTCCTTCTTCTCTATTTATACTTTCCTCTCAGCTTACAAGCAAATTATCTGGGACACCAATACTGAGACAATATTAAGGATGACTCTAGATTTGAACTCAGCATCTACCTCTTCTTCTGGAATAAGTATTTCCGATTAATAGTCAGATGTTATGGTAACATTTAAAGCTTTCCTTACATGTAAGAAAACCAAGTTGGTGAAATTTCCCAGTCAGGGTCTTTTTTGTTTGTTTATTTCTTGCTTTCTTCTGATCACTGATTTAGTTTTGTGTAAGAGATTGCAGAGGAAACTACGCTATACTATACATACCAATCACCCTTGCGCATTTTAATTATATCTGGTTCCCATTGTGAGTAAAAAGACGTGAGTACAACCCTGTAAATAGGAAGTATAGGGCTTACCACAGACTGATCCTACTGTTAAAATGGGGAGAACAACAAGAAGACATTATTACGATAACGTCTCCATGACAGTCATTACATGTCATAGGTGTGGAAAAAATTGTTACAATTCAGAAAAGAATTTCAGGGAATTTTTTGAGAGATCTACTAGATTATCAGTTCCCCTATATGACAGTGGTAAGGAAAAAAAAAAGAGTCTATAGTGTTTCTGAGTGATATAATTAAAATGTTATTCTCTATTCACCAAGCACTGTCTGAACTGTTACAAGTTTTTTGAGACAACCATGCCATAGAAAGCCAGAGCAGGCGAGATCCTAGTTTAAATGTACACCCTCTAAAAGCATTGGGTTGAGAAGACAGACAGATTTAGATGACTCCTTAGAAATTTTTTTCAAAAAACATAACACGGACTTTGGATTGAGGTTTTACCAGTTTACATGCAGCTTTTCACATGGTAAATTAAGATGTCCATGTTAATTATAGCTCATAACATATACTTACATGACTATTTTCCTTATTGCTCAAGCCATACATTTCCTATTAGGTTATTTAAAACTAACCAGGTTACTAAATCTGGTGAACACAATTTGGGCTGTAGATAGTATATAAGCAGTTTCTTCTGTGTACTCAATACCTAAATCTGAACTCTCTGGTCCTGATTAGCTTTGGTGAGCCACACAAGATTCATAGCAGCTGATCCTTATTAAGCTTTCACCTATCTAAGTCAAAGCAGTCAAAGTGTTCCAAGCAGCCTTGAAAGTTCATTCACATCTACAAAGTATTTTAGCAAGTCTGTTTTAAATAGTTCATTGGAAACAAATGAAACAAAATTTTGATTTTGTTTTTTAAAAAAGTGTTCATATAATTCTAGTACTTAATTTATTGGAATGTATTTTGCTTTAGCTTAAGATCCATGCATGTTCTTTGGATTTCGAAAAAGATTATGTAGAAGTAACACAAAAATAAGCCACAGCAAATTAAACTTGCTTAAAACACACTTGCATTTTGATCAACTCTGCATGTAAGAATCTGGAGTCTGCAATAATGAAAGGATAATTTAAAACACTTTAAACTGAACCATTATAGGAGCAATTATCCTAGCTGAAGGTTTATGTTTTTATATCCAGGGTTCAAAGGGAGTGTAATGTGAAGTACCCTTTGCTACATCTGTAAGGGAATAAAAGCTCCATTATAGGCCTTATAGCAGTATGGCATTGGGCTTAAAGATGCCAAGCACCAAGAATAATGGTTGAAATGCTTTCATGCAGATAAGTTTTCATGCTCAAATCTCCTGGGTTCTGTTGCCATTTGTTTAATAATAAAATGATGGCTGAACTTTTACATCCTTGGTTCATCAGTTCACAGAAACAAGAAAAATCACATTCTGCTCTACACACAAGTCAGCTGAGTCTCTATAGGTATTTTTGGAAAGAACTTAGATAACTGTTTTTTAAAAAGCCATATATCTAATGGGAGGGTGTAAAGACAACAGGTACCCAGTGGTATCTAGTGAATAGAAAAGAGGCAATGAGCAAAAACTGAAGTACAGGAAATCCCATTTAAACATAAGAAAAAACATTTCACTGTGAGGGTGATCGAACACTGGAACAGGTTTCCCAGAAAGGTTGTGGAGGCTCCATCCCTGCAGATATTCAAAACCTGACTGCACACAGCAATGAGCGACCTGCTCTAGCTGACTGCTCTGAGCAGGGGACTGGAGGAGGTGATCTCCAGAGGTGCCTTCCTGCCTCATTCTTTTCTAGCTCTATCTGCAGATTTAAAAGAAATCTGAAGAGCTTGAAATTTGAACAGTACAGCTGGAAGAACTGCCATATGAACATACCCTCTCCACTGACAATTTCATTACTGATTTTTTAGATTTGCAGTGCAGTGAGTCCCTGGAAGCCTCCAAGAAGGAAAACTTGAAAAATGGAAGAGTTTGCTTGTAGACAGCCCAGGAGTTAAGTTCTCACCTCATTGGTGCCATGGGCAATTATATAGTAACATGTTTGTTAAAGTAACTATTATTTACTTTATAAACTGCAGTGACTCCTTCAAAACTCTTGCTATTATGTCAGAGGATATTTATTTGCTTCCTAAAGGACCCCTGCCACAGTTAACTGTAGTTTCTTTGAGTCATTACTCTCATTCCAGCATCTGCAGTCCTTAGAGAAATGTTTACTTCACCAACCAGTAACTTGATAAGGCTATAATGTATAAAACAAATGAAGGAAAACTCTCTGCTCTGGAACATAACCTTCTTTAGTAGAGTAGGTGCCTTTGAGATTCCTTTTTAATGTTTATGTGCGGTCACTTATTTTTAATCTGAGCCAATTACGACTCAGTCGTAAAGTTGAAGAGCAAAATAAGTTAGTTTATTTTTTAAAAAAAATTTTGCTAAATTTAGGGGTGTTTATCTGAAAATAATTTTAAAATACTCAAGTATAAAATATTTAACCATGAGGCTTCCTTTTTTTCCATTCAACTCATATCAAACTGCCACTAGACTTAATTTTTTGGTAATGACAAAAGGAACTCCTCTCACTTCTGTTTGGTTTGTGCATTATGTTCATCTTTAGATTTGTAGCCTCCTTTCCATGACACTTATCAACACTTACAAACTACAGCAGTTAGATAAAGGGTAAATGCAAGACACCTGAAGTGAACTGTTGCATTCAGTTTCCATTTACAATGTCCTGATCCCAAGCCATAGCACTGTCCCAGACTCAAGGAAGGGCAGATTTATTGGTCCTCATTAGTCCCAAAGGGCTAAGCAGCACAATCTGAATACAGCCCTCCACAGACATAGCTCCTTAGCCACAGCTTTTACTCTGAGGGCAGTAAGTAATGGCAGCAGCTCTGTCTGGTTGCTGTTCTTTGCAGTCCCTTGATGCTTCCTTGGACAGGAATGTTTTGCCTTCCCTGGAAGAACTGACTTCAAACTCAGTAAGCTCCATTTAGCACCTTCAATTCTACGTCTTGTGTAAGACAAAAACATTTAGTCACGTAAGAAGGTGAACATCTTGTTGCAACCACATCAACACTTCTTATTGAAAAGAATAACTCATTAGCTTTAGTTCATACTTTCTTTTGATGCTGGTCAGACTGGTTACTCTTGAATAGTAAGAATACCACAAATAATCTTCCAAACAGCTTTGCATTTTAGGGGTCATTCACTTAGAATAGGGGTTATTTACTTAGCCAATAGGTTTTCAGAGCTTAAGATTTCTGCAGTCTCTTAAGCATTTTCAAGCATGATATATTGTTCTGCTTCTCTGTGGTCTGCACATCAACACGAACACACACAACACACACTAACCCACACACCCTGCCTCTGCAACAGGTGCCAACAGTATCATCACAACCCAGGACCAGTGCAAAGTTCCTTGGGTCAGCTGTGCTTACAGGATGTGTTCTACCAAATTTATTTTCCATAATCATTCTCTGAAATCTACCAAATTAATATCTGCTGTTTCCAGAAGCTGTTTCTGCAAAGGAACTTTGCCTGTAGAAATAACCACAGCTGGAGCACAAATCTTACGTCTTTAGATATTCAGGACCTATAAAGATTGGCAAGTGTTAGCCCTCAATTGCATAATAAATAAAACAATGTTTGGGAACTAAATATGCACCATAACTTGATTATTTGCTGAAATACATGCACATGTTTAATTTTTCATTTCATAAACCATATAGCTCCAGGCTAGCTGCTGAAAAGATACCTAGTGAAAAACTCTGTACTGAGAAAGTCAAATTAATCAAAATCTTATGGAGAAGAAAAACCCCTGAGACACCTTGTGATTTAAATCCAAACAAATCCACTCTTGTCTTCAAATGCAAATACTTAAAAAGAAAGACTAAAAATTTTATCAGGAGAATCAGATCTTTCTTATGGTGTAAAACATTGTTTCTTGAGACAGGTGATACTATACAAATCTTGGGAGGGAGAATTTGACAGTACACCATGAATACTCAGAAAGACAAAAGGATGGGTAACACATCCCACCCTTCACCTTGCTAAACAGGTATTTAAGAACTGTTTGAGCAAACAGCCTTCCAACTCCACCCTTCCTCCCAGGCCATAGGGACCAGCACTGACAACCTCCCTGCCCTCTGGTTTAAGCCCAGCCAGTAACAAAGCACCACACAGCCGCTCGCTCACTCCTCCCCCTGGCCCAGTGGGATGAGGAGAAAATGTAAAGAAAAGCTCATGGGTTGAGACAAGGACAGGGAGGGATCCCTCCCCACTTATGGTCATGGGCTCAACTTGGAGAAGAAACAAAATCAATTTATTTTTTTACCAATCAAATCAAAACAGGATAATGAGAAGTAAACCCAAACCTGAGAACACCTTCCCCCCAGCCCTCCCTCCTTCCAGCTCAACCCCACTCCCGGTTCTCTCCACCTCCTCCCTCCAGCGGCGCAGGGGGACGGGGAATGGGGGTTGGGGTCCATTCATCCCACCTTGTCTCTGCTGCTCCTTCCTCCTCAGGGGGAGGGCTCCTCACTCCTCCCCTGCTCTGGCGTGGGGTCCATCCCACAGGACACAGTCCTTCCCACAGGCTGCAGTTCCTCACAAACTTCCCTGGCATGAGTCCTTTCCACAGGCTGCAGTCCTTCAGGCACAGGCTGCTCCAGCGCAGGCTTTCCCATGGAGTTCCGGCCATCTTGGGGGCATCCCCCTGCTCCAGCGTGGGCTCCTCTCTCCCCAGGCTGCAGGTGGACATCTACTCCCCTCCATGGGCTGGGGGGAACAGCCTGCCACCTCACCACAGGCTGCAGGAGCATCATCTCCTCCCTCACCAACCTCACTGTCCGCACAAGAGTTCCTCTCACACTTCCCCCCCCAGGTTCCCCCTCTTAAATCAGCTCTCCCACAGGTGTTACCACTGATCACTGATGGGCTCAGCCTGGGACAGAGGTGGGTCTGGCTTGGAGCTGGGGATGCTTCTAGCAGCTTCTCACAGGAGTTGTCCCTGCAGCCTCCTCCCCATCTACCAAAACCCCACCACACAAACCCAAAACATGCCCTCAGCAAAATGCTACCCCTTGCCTCCCCAAAACACAAAACCAGGAAGCCAGCGAGCGTTTGAATATGCCTTCATAACAAACTCCACCCCTGCTCTTTGCTGGATGGGCTGTATAACAAAAAAACCATGAAGGGTACAAAGTTTCAGTGGGGGTGGTGTGGGCAGCGGGTTGGTTTTGTCCGTCGCGGAGCTGTTTGGGACCAGCTGGAACGGGCTGCGAGTGGCACAGGGCAGCCCCAGCCTCCTCCTCCAGCACAGCCCACCCTGCAGCCCTGGGCTCAGATGCCCATGGTTATTTGATGACATCTGCTCAAGATGCTCCCAAACATTCCTTCTGGAGATGAAGAGCAGCCATGCGCTGCGTAAGAGCTCAGTCCTCCAATGTCGCTTTCTCTTAAATCTGTCTGAATGCTTAGCTGTGGAGGGGGACTTCTGCAGACCAAAATTAGAATTTCAAGAGCCTTTGTGTTTGAACTTCTGAGAACCAGACCAAAGCCAGGTACCGCTTCTGATGGCACCTTCAGCAAAGAGCAGTTTCCTAAACTCTGTATGCACATGGCTACCCAGTACACAGGGTTTTAGAGGCTGGGTCGTGCCCTTTGTCCCCTATCTCATGTCTATACTTGCTTTAAAAGTCCAAGGCTTCAAAGGGTTTTTCTTCTCCAACTTTGATGGTAACGGCCAGAGCTTTAAGGCAAGTCTGGGCAAGGCATCAGCATAAATGTGCACAAATGACACAGAACCCACATGCGGTCACAGCTCTCATTAAATGTTAGCAGTATGTTTAGAAGTCTGGTGTGAACTTTATACACAGTTTGGACTGATTCTAATTTATTTTGACAGCCTCATTCTCATTTATATGTCTTCCTTTTTGCTTTACTTTTGATGTCTTAAGAGCTTCCTTAAAGTGCGTGCAAGTTTATTTCCTTTCCGCTTCAGTCATCCTTATCCTGCCAGAAGGAGGCGTGTGAAATAGAAGGAGGCTGTAAGTGGTTTTAAGCAGCGGTGTGACAAAAGGCAAAGCATTTGGAAGCATTGCTAAAAATGACAGAGCAAAGCATTACATTTTTCACTATTAAGCTCTATGACTACAACATCTGTTAGAAATGAAGATCAATCTTAATATCACCAGGGCTGTTCTTCTCCCATTTTTTGCTCTTCATCCTCCAGGTTTTAATTACAGATGGGAGGATTATCATACCCAAATTAAGGACTCTGTGAGCAGAATATAGGAAGAAACTCTAAATTAGTTTAGACACAACCTTATATTAAAAAGGAAACCTTGGAACTGATGATTACTCATGCTATAATTATCTAGTATTACTCAGGCTAGAACTGGAGATTATTATTCAGTTAGAAGTAACGTAAGACATAATATTGACCAAGTATTGTTCCATACAACTTTGATGACATGTCCACATCAAGGACAGTTTGTGTCAAATTGGTCAAATATAGAAGTCCGAAAAAAAAGCATCCAGACTCACTCCCAGGAGCTCTGGGTGCTCAGCTCAAGAGAAATAACTTTTTATGGAAGCATCTGTACATAACGTTATTATTCTCCAGTCAACTTTCTATAATATAAATTCTACAGAAAGCACCATCTGATACATCTCTACCAACCACAGTATGCTTTGTGTGTGATGCATATCATAGAAAATCATATTATACCTTGGATGAATGGAAGTATGTTCTTTGTAACTTGGAGTGCACTGCAGACGTGGCTTAAATTAAGCTTAGTGGCTTAAAGTTTGCATCTTGCTTCTTTCTCCCATCTATCCTTATGGTAATTTCTTTCCTGGGCTCGCTGATTCATGTAAGTGGCAAAAGTCATTACAGCAGAATTTGATAAATATTTCTATATCCATTTCTTGTGACAGATTTATGTGACAAATACATCTGAGTTCTGAAAACTGATGACAGTAAAAACCAGTTGCAGATGGAAGGCATCATACACAGTAATCAGGACTCATTAATGACCTTCTTTCTCCTTCTCTCAGTCTAATGGAAGAGTGTCTGCTGTAGCCTTAAAATTTAAGCAAACAGTGTTGTTAACTTAATGTTTAAGTGAACAATCCAGGATTTTCCAGAAGATAAGGCATTTCCATTATTTTGAATGAGAACTGGAACACACGTTAAATACACAAAAGCTATTTTCTGCTAATTTGAAAAAAAAAAAAAAAAGTGTTTTCCTGCAGTTTTACAGCTCACATGAAGTAATTGTCAGGGTACATTTTGCACTGGGTACATTTTGCACTATATACCTTGCGTGATATCACTATAAAATTCATTGCCTCATAGTTCAAAACAATCTGAATTTTTATTGGGGTGTATAACTGACCTGTTAATTAGCTGCAAAGGGCAGGAGCACAGTACCATTTATTCTTTCTTATTTCAGAAAAGAGTCCAAGATGACAACAAAATTCAAGTTTTCTTCCCATAGTATTATTTTTTCTTAATTCCAAAACCTCAGGTTTGGATTTCCTATTAGCACACTTTCTTATGCTTTATAATATCAGTTTCCCATTCAGTGTTCTCACCATCATTTATTTTGTTGTAGAGTATTCAGAGTATATCTTCATCCACCCTAACCTGATTAAAAGTTAAATGCCACCTTAGGCTCCTTTTGTACTCAGTGGAAGGAATCATAGAAAGAATCATTTGGGTTAGAAAAGACCTTTAAAATCATCAAGTCCAACTGTAGACCCAACACGGCCAAGTCCACCACTAAACCATGTCCCTAAGCACCACATCTACACATCTTTTAAATACCTCCAGGGATGGTGACTCAACCACTTCCCCCGGCAGCCTGTTCCAATGCTTGACAACCCTTTCAGTGAAGAAATTTTCCCTAATATCTGATACAAACCTCCCCTGGTGCAACTTGAGGCCATTTCCTCTTGTCCTAGCACTTGTTACTTGGGAGAAGAGACCAACACCCACCTCACTACAAGAGAGGTGTTATTAGAGCATGATCCCTCCCAAGCTAAATTAGGACCTCTGGAGAGGCTCATTTCACCCCATTAAATGTAAAAACCCCAGGGGATTTAGGTATCTAACTTTAAATGTCTAAAGCTAGATGAGGTTAACGCTACTTTTTTTTTCTCTAAAAAACGTGATTACCCTTTTACCACATCAGACACTAAAGTCATCAAAATTGTCTAAATTTTCATACTTTCCAAAAAATATATTATCTTGTTCTGTATGTACTTTTTATCCAGACTTGTCACAACAGCCTATCAATGCAGCTCTAAATAGCAATTATTTTATGTCCTTGTCTTATCTAATATTCATTACCACCTCTTTGCCAATAATGCATTTTTCCGTTTGAAATTTTAAATATATTTATGACAGATAAAATCAGCACACTCAGATTAGGACCTTTTGCATGCTGTTTCAGAAGTAATAGACTTCAGAATCCTTGGATTTTCCTACCTGTGTTTGAAGAAGAAAACCCCAAGACTGTTTTAATTGTAGAGTAATTATTTAACTTGCCCAGTAAGGAATCGAGACTGTTTGTATCATTACTGCTGAAGGACTATTTGTATCTCTTCAGAGACAATTTGCACTTCTTCGAAACCAGGCGCCTTTCCCTGATGCTAGTTGTGGAGTAAGGTAATTGACTCACAGTCATATTTGCATACCGACTGCAGGGGTTACTTGCTTCCACATTTGGCTTGAGCTGGACATTGACCAGCACTGTGGCTAGGTGGGTGCGTTGTTCAAGTTAGCCCTCGGCTATTGTGTTGTTATCCGTCCCCCCAAAATCCACCTGGAGCCGGGTGCAGCCATTACGACCGCCACGGGTGGTTATCACTCGAGAAGGTTGCAGGAAATACAGGTCAGCTTGCAGGGGTGGGAGCGCATGGCCACAACTGGTTATTTGCTTGGATAGCCTCAGAATGAGTCACATAATACATACATTTTCTGATATCAACGCTCCACAACAGTCAGCAGCACTGAAGTGAAAAAGTCACAGTTTAGTTATTTAAAGAGGTGGTTGCCATGTGTCTAATAGTTTATTAGCTATCATTTCATTAAAATTCAGCATAATCAGTGGAGTTAATATTTATTTAATGATCAGCCAGATTTCTGCCATCTGTAGTATATTCTTTAGCTTTATAATAGCATCATCTGTACTGCAAAATGTATAAATTTACCCAATCACTCAAACAATCTGGTATAAAACTTTATGCATGATTGAAAAGGAAAGGCTATCCCTCACACAAAAAAATGCATCTGCTTTCACAATAGTTATCTCCAAGGAAGGTATTTCTGGCATCCAAGATATATAGTATAGTTTTTGGGCTTATACTTTACTATGTTAGGTGATATGAGAAATCATAAAACTTGCTTTTTCAGAGCCAGAATAATCAAACAGCAATTCTGTTCATCAGCATAACAATCCAGTAATTTTATACATAGATCTTTCCATGAACTTTCAAGAATCTGATTTTTAATTCACCACACATCTGATCGATGGATGTGGATACTTGTTTTGTTCCATGGGTTTTACTCCTAAGAGCCAATATTACAGTCCAATTCCCATGAATTCAGCTTTTCTGCAGAAAGAGATTGTCTGATACTGAAATGCTGGCTTGCAATGAATACTGCCTGCTAAACAAGTAAGCTGTGGCACTGGAAGATGCATCAGGCAGGCTCTTAGTTTACCTATTGCATCTGCCTCTCACGAGGATGCTGTTTGAAACCAGTGTCAGTGCCAAACCACAGCAATGGGCTGTGTCATGTAACTATAACTTCTAGTGTTCTACAAGCACCACAAAACAGGTAGAAATCACAGAAAGCCATGGATAACATCCTTATAACATGAAAAATGACCACTCGAGTTATTTACTTTTGGTCCTTCACAATATATTCATACATTAAGTAGTACAAGCAAGGATGATTTCAAAAGACGGATCTGTAAGTAAGCAATAAACGTATTTTGTGAAGCTCTGGGCTCTTCACTGTAGTTATGGGGAAAAAAAAAAAAGATTCTGCCATTTTGATTAAGCTTGATTCTGAATACAATAACCCCTCCACCCAGTGATTAAGCTAAATAAAGTATTTCAAAAGCCACTGGGTTGTATTGCTATGGTAACCCACTGAACCACTGAAATAATAATCGTGTGCCTGACATTACACATAAAATTTCATTTTCCCTCCAAAATACAATACTGGTATACTTAATCTTTTCCTCAAACCTTTCCCCACGTCAAGGAGAAAATCAGTTTTCTCTAAGCTGGCAGCATTAAATCTACCGATTTGTCAAGGTAGATTATATTATGCATGATTTTGTTTGTGTAATTTTGCCTTACCAGTCATGATCTTTAAACTGAATGAAGTTTTGGTTTAATAATAAAAGCTACAGTAGATGTCACATCCTATGAAAAGTCACATATTCTAGAAAGGACCAAAAATAAAACTGATATGCAAATGTTGAATTGCATCTGGACACGTACAGTACAGATCAAGACTGACTGTGCATGCTTTGAAAAGTCTAAAATGCAATAAACATGCTCATATGAGTTGCTGAATTGAAATCTAAGTCTGAAACTCACATTCATGTACCAGAGCAACACTCTTCTTCTGTAAATGTGTTTTACTGAATCTATATCGAGTCCAGTTAAAGGCAGAAGTTTGATTTCCTTCAAACTGGTTTATATGATCTGCTTTAGAAAGGTGACATTACTCTCATTTTCATACCATCTTAGCTCTTCAGAAGACAACTTGTGTATTTTAAGATATTCATGGTGAAGACAGTCTTACGATTTTTGTCAAAAAAGTATTTATGTTTTGATTCACCTTATCACATTGTATAGGAGATCTACAGTCTGGCCACAGAGACTGGAAATAGATTTTTAATGTCTTTTTCACTGTGCTTTTTATTGTGCACAAATGTAAACCCAGTGAAGGGTCTCACTGGTGTGAGACAATGCCTCTGCACTGAGTTCTTATTAGCAGGACTATTTATTGGGCTTATTGGGTGAACCCATAATTTTTAAAAGTTAAAAACCTAAATGCTTCCATTCCTGGAAGAGGTAGTTTGTTTCCTGGAAAAGCTTACACATCTTAAGCTTCTCCAAGGCTCAGATGAACTGCCTACTTTTTGGAATGAGTATTTATGAGAAGAAAGCCTGATTCAGAACTGATACTGGTTTTTGTTTTTTTTTATTCTACACTTACAATACAGTAACCACATACTGAGAAATCCCTGAAATCTGTGCCACATACTATAGCTGGTTTTAGGGAAGGGACACCAGACAATTGTCCTGTCTCCCAAAATTATAGAACCCCACCAGGCTAGGTAGGAATGTGAATGGAAAGAAGGAAGGCAATGTATCTTTGCATGTCTGGAATTAGTTCCCTGGATTTAATTTCAGCTCTGGGCAGTGAACACAAACTTGAATGTCAGACAAATAGAGATGCCTGATGTTTCACACCCATGTGGGAATGCAGGGTCCAATCCCTCCCTGCTCAGTTTGAGTGGAAGCTGTGGATATCCAGTAACTCCTGAAACTCAAGATTTTCATGTGTGTTTTATAATCAACCTTGTAAATAGAATTATATTAATTTTCTTTAATCTTTTGAGATATATTCTTCACTGAAAAATATTTTAATCTATTTTTGTTATTTATCACTGCCTTATCAGTGGTCAATCTTGTGTTCAGTTTACACAATGACTTCTGAAACCAAGCCACATTGCTTCCAGTTCAAAAAATAATCTAAATTGGAAGTACTTTTAGCTTTTGCTAACAATATGAACAGTTCTGTTTCCTGAAATCTCTGAGAATCTGACATAATTCTCAAAAAACTTCGTCTAGATCCCTAGACCACTTCTCTTTTCCCACATTCAGTTGACACTACTACATCCTTTACTTAGCAATAAGGCTAAATTTATTTTGCTATGGCATGTTGTGCTGAAGTTTTGGCTGGGATAGCATTAATTTTCTCCACAGTAGCTAGTATGGGGCCATGTTTTGGATTTATGCTGAAAACAGTGTTGATAATTCAGGGATGTTTTTGTTATTGCTGAGCAGTGCTTACCCAGAGCCAAGGCCTCTTCTGCTTCCCCCCCCACCCCACCAGCGAGCAGGCTGGGGGGCACAAGGAGTTGGGGGGGGGACACAGCCGGGACAGCTGACCCCGACTGACCCGAGGGATGTTCCAGACCATGGGACGTCATGCTCAGTA